>CM019151.1:91023109-91200855 GCA_009733165.1 Naja naja
CCTTACTTCCCTCTTCAGCCCTGTGGGCATTTATATTTAGTAGGAAGTGTCATGTGAAGTTAAAACTTTTTAGTACCCAGCTGCTTACAAAAACCTTTACTGGATACAGCATATGTTTTCCTTTCAAGGACATGCAGATCCATCATATGATACTCTGGCTTTGCAATATGAGTATATCTTCAAGTGTTGCATACTCTTTGAGTTAAACCTGAGGCAGAGCAGAGCAAGTCCTGTATGGATTAGTAAGGTCACCACGGAGACTCCCTGCTGGGACATCACCGATCATGCTACACTCTGATTTTGTTAACCATCCTGCTGTGCTGTGATTGATTGAAGATGGCACAATTGTACACCCTGTGCCAGGGGTGGTGATTCAACTGGTGTAACAACTGGTTCAGTGAGCGTACGCTTTGCGTGAATGCAGCATTTGCAACTCACCTTCTACTGCAAGGCCTGTGTGTAAAACAGGTGATTGCCGTGCGAAGCAGCTGAGCTAGAAAGCTGATCATTGGAGCGAACTGGTTCACTCACAGCTGATCATCGGAGCGAACCAGTTCCCTCACAGCTGATCGTCGGAGTGAACCGGTTCGCTCACAGCTGATCATTGGAGTGAACCATTTCACCCGAACCAGGCCGAACTGGTAGAATCCCACCCCTGTCCTTTGCTGAACCATAAAGCTTGGATTACAAATCGCAATTTCTGGATTAGCATCCCTGCAAAAGCGAGATTCCCTTAATGTCTCACTTAGTAACAGAAATTTTGGGCTCCATTGTGGTCATAAGCTGAGGATTATCTGTGATGCTTGTGATATTTCCAGCTTGGTGAATTAAGCCTATCCAGATGGGTGGAGCTATTGACTCATGATTTAATTAAGGCAATCGCTGGAATCCTGACACAAAATATCCAGAGTGAATGCAGTTACGGTCCTAATTTGGGGGTTGCAAAATATTTGTGGTACTTATGTGACACACTGCTTTGTTGTTGTCAGCTTTGGAAGCCATATTTTACCCAGCAGTTTCCAAGCTGCCACATCTTAGTGCTTGGGAATTTGGGAGGGGGATTTCATGAAGAGCTGGTACATTAGACATAACAACACTCTTTTCATAAAGTCAAAGACTCCATTTCTGGCCTTTCAAAGCCTCCAGGAGGCCCATATTTCACCCTCCCTGAGCTGTTGCATGTGCCCTGTACTTACTTGGCATCCAAAAAGGGCCATGTGGGGGCTCCTGGGAGGGTGGGCGGGGCCAGCCAGGGATGGGATTTACTGGTTCACCGAACCAGTAATTAAAAATGATAAAATTAGCTACCGGTTCGCTCGAACTGGGGCAAACCGGTACCAGCCCATCCCTGGGTTTTAGGTAGGCAGAGGCAGCCTGTCTTGAGCTCATAGGCAGGACTCTCGGGATTCCATCCAGCGGTCAGTGCCGTTGGTAATCCCGACGACGAACCTTTTCTGTTGCCCCTGACCTCTGGAACCAACTGCCTGGAGCTCCGCCTGGCCCCTGACCTCCGCACCTTTAAGCCGTGAGCTAAAACTTGGTTGTTTGATCAACCCGGCTGTGACCCCCGGGTGAGGATAGTTTTAATGGTTTTAGTTTTATATTATTATATTTGGACTTGTAATTTAAATTTAATAGTTTTTTAAGTATTTATTGTTTCATGTTTTAATTGTGAGCCGCTCTGAGTCTTCGGAGATGGGGCGACATAACAAAATAATAAAAATGATAAATTTAGGTAAGAGCCACAGATTAATTTAGCTCCAAGATTATCATCTAAGACCTGGAATCCATACAAAGGAAAAGTTTTCTTTGATTTTTAAATGATTATGTGTAGGCTAACATTAGATTGTGTTTTAAAAGCATTTAAGCTGTGGAATAGAAATACGTTATCAACCATTCAGGCTTTCCAATTTGCCATTTCTTTAAGCACTTCTGCTGACTTTCTCAATCTTTTTCCCCAGCTTCTGAGAGCCATTTAGGTCGCAAGGTCAACATTTCCATCAAGAATCTTCATTTTTGCCAAACTGCTCTTAAAAATGGACTGCATGAACCAGTGCACTGAAATGTTTCTCATACAAAAAAAAAGTGGGGGGAAGCAATTACAGCGACTTTCAACCATCATTGACCTCTTTCAAACACAGGTCTAAGGTTACACATAAATTATTATTTTTTTCCCTTCGATGTGGTTTCAAAGCATTCATCATATTTTGTTTGCCATATTCAAATCTGCAGAACGGTTCGGTAGCAAAATAATTAAAATCTATCCCAAATATGTTTTTTCATCCCAAATGGGTTTGGTAATAAGTCCGTCGCTCAGTAAACTGAAGCCAAATAAATATCTGGTTCTTCTTTGTTATTTCTGCAGATGATAATAATGGCTTAGTTTAGGCTCAAAATCCAGGCAGGGTCAGGGCAAGCTGGTTAGGATTTGGATGGGATGGGAGCACATTACAGGAGTTTACATTATACTGCTTAATATGAAAGTATCTAGGAAGACAATAGCTAAACACTTTTATTAATTTGTTTGTATTTCATATCAGTTTGTAGTTATATACCTATATTTCATATTTATATATGCATGTAAATATTTATATGTCAAAACCCATCTCTCAGGAAGGGTCTCTGGGCAGCGTGCAACATAATCAAGAAAGTAAGCATTAGAATCAGAATTGATTTAAGATTTCAAAGCTTTAAATGTATAAAAACAACATTATAAACGTTTCAAAAGAGGAAGAATTCCAAATGGATGGGAAGATGAGCAGTTGTTAAAACAGGGGTGTGGAGGAGGGATTCTCACTCCAGCCACAAATGATTGGGACTCAATTGATTTTTTGTATTTTGGACATATTATGAAAAGACCTAGGGCCATGATGGCAAACCAGAGGTGGTGTTCAGCAGGTTCTGACCAGTTCTGGGGAACCGGTAGTGGAAATTTTGAGTAGTTCGGAGAACTGGCAAATCCCACCTCTGACTGGCCCCACCCCCATCTCTTCTCTGCCTCCCATTGAATCTCAGCTGATTGGCTGGTTCTTCCTTTGTTGCCCTGCACAGGAGAAGGGAGCTGGAAAGCAGGTTAGTAGGGTGGGGAGGGAATGGGGATTTTGCAGTATATCCTTCCCCTGCCACGCCCACCAAGCCATGCCCATCAAGCCACACCATGCCCACCAAGCTATGCCCACAGAATTGGTAGTAAAAAAATTTGAATCCCACCACTGTGGCGAACCTATGGCATGTGTGCCGGAAGTGGCACGCAGAGCCATTTCTGCCAGCACACAAGCTATCGCCCAGAAGAGATGCACTGCACATGCACATGCACCTCCCAACATCCAGCTGATTGCCAGGTATCTGCCGCACCTGCATGGGGGCACACATGTGAGATGTATGCGCAGAGGCACACAGCGCACATGGGGGAGTCACACATGCATGCGCAGAGGACGGAGGGTCGCGCACACATTGCATTATGGGAGCAGGCAGCGTGCGCATGCACACATGCATGCACTTTTGGCACGCAACAATGAAAAGATTAGCCATCACTGACCTAGGGTAGCTCTCTGGAGAAAGCCATTCGGCTGGGAAAGGTGGAAAGAAAAAAGAAGGAGAAGACAACCAGCCATGAGGACAATGGATGCTGGAAGACCTGAAGGGCCAGGCTGGGGACAGAGACAGAATGAAGAATAACACAGTTGGAAGCAGAAGTGGGATTCTGCTGGTGTAACAACCAGTTCGGTGATTGCCTGCGTGCACGCCTGATGTGCGCTGCACATGCGTGAACAGCTTCCTGAAAAAACTTACCTGATATGTTACTACTGGGGAGTAACACAGCAGATGAACAGCAATCCTCTCTGCTGTGAGAATCAGCTGAGGGGATATAGGTAAGTACAGCGTAGGGGCGGGTAGGCGGGCACACATGATTGTCAGAGCAAACCGGTTCATTGCCAGCTGATCGTCAGAGCCAGGCGTTCACCCAAACCAGTCCGAATGGGAGAATCCCACCCCTGGTTGGAAGTGACCTTGGAGGTTTTCTAATCCAACCTGCTCCTCAGGCAGGAAAACCCCATACCAGATTACCTTGCAGATCTGTTTTTGCGAGGACAGGAAGGCCTGGAGGAATGTTGTCCATGGGGTCACAATGGGTCGGACACGGCAATTCACATGAACCTGATAACACAATCGGTTATGGTAGAAGTTCTCTAGAAAAACACTCAACTCTCTTCTGGAAGGGATCTCCTAATAGAGTTTGAGATCATTTAGTGAATACGATGATCTACTAGGGTTTGATTATCTTTGCATCACATGAAGCAGACCATGCTATGTTTGTTTCTAAACCCTGCTGTCACCACAACAGGACAAACATCAGATCTATTTATGCATTGCTGAAATTCTACACACTTCACTCAAGTAAACAGCTGCTTAATAATAGTTCCTTTGCTGCTGGATCATTTAAAATTCTTACTGGGCTATTTGCTTTTCCAGGACAACCTAAACGCTCACGTAAGATTAAAGATGGAAGCGGCTAGATTGTGTTACACCGGCCCTACAAACTAAGTGACATTCAGCAAAAGATTGGGTTGCATTTTAATAAGCCACAAGCAGCCAATGAAGAGGATTCTCCATGTGGGAAACAGCTCTTGAAATTTTCCACTCCAGTTGTGGAAAAGTACAATCCATGAGAATCCCTCCAAGCAGCATTATATATTAATGGAGAATCTCCTGACCTTTCGCATAACCAAAAACAAAACAAAACAAAACACCTTTTCAAAGGAAAATTGAAGAGAAAAGCAAGAAGGGAGCTAGAATGAAGGGTAGAAGAAAGTTATACCGTGTGGTTGCTAAACAGTGAACTGTGTCAAATGTTGGAGAGACAAAAAGAGTGGGTTCTGCCTCCAAATCCCTCTAACCTCATCACCCAAATGGGAAATTGGAAAGGGAGGAAGTAATAGAAATAGATGGAGGAAGGCAGAAGAGATAGACTGCTCTCTGGGAAGGAATGAACTTTGAACTGGGAATGAATTTTGGATGTAGATGAAGGTGTAGGGTTTCCACTAGGAACTACTGTCTGGTGTTCCTGGAGGAGGACTACCAGAGGAGAACTTGGTAGCTAAGAGGAAGAGAGATGGAGGGAGGAGAGCAGTAGAGATGGGCAAGGGAAGGATGACCACCGGAGAAGAACTTGGTAGCTATGAGGAAGAGAGATGGAGGGAGGAGAGCAGTAGAGATGGGCAAGGGAAGGAGGACTACCAGAGAAGAACTAGCTAAGGAAGAGAGAGGAGGAGATAGAGATGGGCTAGTAGCTAGATGGACAAGGGATACCAAAGGAGAACATATCTGCAGCTATCTTATAGACAAACCAACCATATTGACCAGATTTAGGGTGATTTAATTACAGGGCCCAATTAAGGTTAGAAGAAGGTGACAAAGAGCCAAAGAGAATCTAAACTTCAACTAGAGATGTCCTCCTGCAATCTTTGGCCTTGGTGCTGATGTCCTTTATTATATGCATGAGTGGGAAGGAATTGACGTACCTAATCAAGGAAAAGTTGCAATGCCCAGCACAAAATCAGTGGCTGCTGATGTTGCTTTATGCAATATAGTTTATATCAACACATATAGCTTAGCTCATGCAAAACAAGCACATTGTCAGCCTCCTGAATCTTTGTATCTCTTTTTTCCTCCCTCCCTCCCTTCTTTTCTTCCTTCCTTCCTTTCTCTTTCTTTCTTTCTCTCACACACTTTTCTTTCTTTCTTCTCTTGATTTCTCTCTGTCTTTCTCTTCTTTTTTCCCTTCCTTTCTCTCTTTCTCTTCTTTCCTTCCTTCCTTTCTCTTGATTTCTCTCTTTTTCTTCTTTCTTGTCTTCCTTCCTTCCTTCTTCCTTCCTTTCTCTTGATTTCTTTCTCTTCTTTCTTGTCTTCCTTCCTTTGTTTCTTTGTTTTTTCTTTCTTTCTCTTGATTTCTCTCTTTCTATCTCCTTTCCTTCCTTCCTCTCTCTCTTTCTCTTCATTTCCTTCCTTTCTTTCTCTTGATTTCTCTCTCTCTTTCTCTTCTTTCTTTCCCTCCCTCCCTCCCTCCCTTCCTTCCCATTCATTCATTCATTCCAGATAGGGCTGGGATAGTGAACAGGCACAGTTGCAAAAAGAAACCCTTCAGACAACCTGTAGATTGAAATAAAGAGATACAAAAATCTCCAAGCCTTTCCTGCCAGCTAGTGCTCTCCCAATTTTGGCAGCCGACAGCCTGAATATTGAGTGATTTCCTCCTCTCTTTATGTATCGTTTTCCTCCTGAACCTTCAGGACAGATCAACCTCCCAGTGGAAGGAGGAGGAGATGGGCTTTTGAAATGATATCTCCCACAAAAGGGTAACGTTTAACTAAGTTTAACTGACCTAAAAGAAATAGGCAGAGTTGAACCAGTTTTCTCCTTGGAAAGCAGAGCCATCAAGAACCGTATGCTCCCACAGGCAGGGCCTCCTTGGGGTACCGTCAGTTAGGTTTTGTCAACTGACGGTGCCCAGGGATAGGGCCTTCTCTGTGGGAGCACCTACCCTATGGAACCAACTCCCCGTGGACCTCCGTTTGGCCCCTGATCTCTGCTCCTTCCGCCGGGACCTGGACTGGACTGACTTCAGGAGTGTGGGTTGATTTTTACTCTTTGTTTTAATTTTTAAATTTTATAATCACTGATTAGGCTTGTATTTGTTTAATGACTTTTTATTGTAATTTGTATTGGGTTTTTTATTGTTCACCACCCTGAGTCCTTAGGGAGAGAGGGCGGCATACAAGTCTAATAAAATAATAAGAAGAAGAAATTCCAGGCCTGAAGGTTTGACTGAAAAATAAGGAGGGGGGGAATACCAGAAAGGGGCAGTTGAAAACCACTTTCATAATGTGGCCAAGAAAAGAGAAATCACCAGGGAAACTGTGTTAATTGGAATGTTTCTGTAGCAGCTTCTCAACCAACTGAGCATGATCGAGTGATGATAAAAGTTTGATAAATTTATATATAGGCTTTCAAGAGTTGGACAAGCAGCAAAACCTGCAGAACAGACACATTGTTCCTGTAATGTGGAATGAAAGTTTTCCTCTCCTTCCTGCCATGAATGGAACAGCTGGCCTCCTGGAGTTTTGGGTGCTCCATCGCTGGAGGTTCTCAAGAAAAGATTGGACAGCCATTTGTGCAGGATGGAATAAGGTCTCCTGCATTGACCAGGAGTTGGATTTGGAGACCTACAAGGTCCCTTCTTAGCCCTTATGATCAGTGATGGATTAAGGCTCACTGGTGCCCTAAGCACTGGCAAATTTTGGTGGCCCCCCCTCCCTTGTGCATACTGTACAAACAAAGCCATATTCTCAACTTTGGGCCTGGTGCCCTAAGCGCGTTCTTAGTCTGCTTAATGGTTAATACACCACTGCCTATAATTCTATAATTCTGCATTTCAACGGCTAATCTTTGGGAACAGTTGCTTTGAAGATATTTCCCCCCATTTATATATTTTTTAATTATTTACAACTATATGTATAACAACACAGTGCAACCGTTTTGGTGTTACATTTGCCATACATACAAATCCATTACTAGACCATTAACATTCATATTATTCATACAATATTTACTTTTTAATTCTATTCATCCTGGTTATTTTTGTTCCAACCTTCCCTTCTTTTTTTTGTAACCACTGATAAAACTTATTCCACATTTCATAATAATTTGATTCCCTCTTGTTTTTCAGTTTTAAGGTTAGTTTATCCAATTCTTTGTTGTTGCTGTTGCTTTGAAGATTTTGAAGACCCTGTATGCCAAGCATTATCTATTATCTATATACATAAAAGCAAATACCCCTCATGCATCATCACAAAATCTCCAGAACCGTAAAGCCTACAAACTTGAAATTTGGCACGTATGTTCCTCTTGGCTTCTAGGTGCTCGCTAAGAAAGGATTCTTTGAAATGACCATCAGAGCATTAGCATTTCCTATATTATTATTATTAACATGCTCTGATGCTAAGGAGTTCCATTCCCCCTCCCCACCTGAAAAGAAATCTCTTCCAAATGCAGAGGAGAGGAGTTTCCATTTCAGTTTCAGTTTCACAGCACCCAGCAGCTTTAGTACAGAACAGTTAAGCTAAGCCATGCCCAGGCTCCTTGCTGTCTCCTTCTTGCTCACACTGCAAATACTATTTCAGTTTCCAAACAGCCCTTAACTCTCTCACACACTGACAGGACGCTAGCCAGATTAATACCGAAGGACGCTGGTAAGCAGAGGCACAATCCCCACCCCTTATTTTCCTTCCCAAAAATTAAGCCAGACCACATAGATTTGTAGTGAAGCACGACTATCGAGCTATTTTAAACATACAGCAGGATGGATGTGATGGGTCTGTAGAAAGGATGACTCTCCAAATGTTGATGGATACTAGCTGCCAGCCTTCACCTTTGTCAGTCCTAAATATGCAAAATGTACAAATGGTTCACCAGCTTTGCACACCTGGGCCATTTTTAGAAACCAAAGGAAAGAGCATAGCCAAAGGACTTCATGAAGGAGCTCGGATTAAAATATGTGATTTTCCTCAGCCACGAATCCCTTCTTCAGTTGCAAATCTTAATAGCCATTTGTTATTTACTTGTGTTAGATTTCCCCCCCTCAACTGTGTTGGGTGCCTGTTTAAGGATGAAACACAGCGTATAGATGTAGCAAATAGCCTTAGTTTGCAATATTGAAGTGCAATAATTTCTGTTTATTCTGGCTTAGAATTCCAACACTTTGGCAAAAGGTTTGTGATGTAAAACTACCAAGTCTGGATCATAAGATTGTAAGAATTTCCTCTGTAGAGCCTTTACCTGGATAGGAAGAAAACGTGGAAGAAATGGAGTTGCACACTTTCCTTCCTGCCGTGTGTCAAGGAAGATTTTTCTGCAGCCTGTTAAGACATTTCCAACTAAAACTGACCATGGACGCAGATCTCATTCCAACTTCTTCAGGGTTAAGCTCTCAGGAGCATTACTCTAATACAGGGGTGTCAGACTTAATTTCATTGAGAGCCCCAGTAGCATTATGGTTGACCTCAAAGGACCAGTTGCTGTTCTGATCCAGGCTTCACCAAATCACGAAGCAGACTCCTTATCCTGACAAAACCCCTTTTTATTAGGCTAATGTGAATTCCTATCATTCACATCCAGCAAAGTCCTGGCAAACAGTCTTTCAAGGGTGAATTACAACCACAGACCTTATCAAGTTTGGAGAGTTGCCAGACTGATAGCTTCCAAGCACAATGCTGTACAAGAAAATACTTAGCAAAGAGTCTCTGAGAGTCACAAACGAATCTTCACACTGATTTAAAAAAATGAATTGTCTCCTGCAAACACCATTCCCCTTTCACTCCTCTTTATTCCCTATGGGAGGAGCCATTCACCATCCACCTGTGCCTTTACTCCCAAGTTGACCCTTGTTCCTTAACTATTCCCTTCTCCTGGCAGTTCTGTGTATGCACACATCAAGAACAGGCTCCAGCTGTTCTTCTGCCCCACTGATCTCTGATTCCGAAGGCAGCTGATAACTATCACTCCGAAAAGAAGCCCCCCAAACAGTCTTGAAAGAGCTGGCTTGAGCTTTCTCTGACTTGCTCAACAGAAGCAAATGGCTGGATGAATGAAAGTAAAAAAATTTTTTAAAGTGCTATTCTTATACTTCAGTAAGGATAAGGGTGAAATTGCCCAGCTGAGCAGCAAGAGGTTATTAAATGAAAGCTAACAGACTGTTATGCAGAACAAAATTATTGCCACTAAATCTGATTTTATGCATATACCAATACCAAAATAGCACTTAGACTTATAGGCTGCTTTACAGTACTTTAGCTCTCCCTAAGCTGTTTACAGAGTCAGTCTCTTTCCCCCAACAATCTGGGTCCTCATTTTACCCACTTCAGAAGGATGGAAGGCTGAATCAACCTTGAGCCTGGTGAGATTCGACCTACCAAATTGCAGCCAGCCAGCAGTCAGCAGAAGTAGCCTGCAGTACTGCACTCTCACCACTGCGCCACCACGGCTCATAAATCCTTCTCTTTGATAAGCTAGACATGCCTAACTCTTCATTTTTTTAAGGTCCCTATCCATAAATATTTCTTTTAAATAAACAAACTACACTGGGAGAATTATTACTATTACTACTACTATTGTTATCACTACTACTACCACTTTTCAAGCATGAAGTCAGGGCAGCACCATGAGAATTGGGGTTGAGGAAAATTTGTTCCGCTAACGTCTGCAGCAGCCAAGAAAAAAATAAATGTAGAATTTGTACTCTTCATTCTCAATGTTGTGACATGCCTGGCAGTCAAGATCCATCTTCAAATGCATCCCTCTGAAAAAAGGCTAATGCATCCTTCATGGTACACCTCCATACCACGTAGAATCATGGGATAATTGAAGGCAGGGGTACAGATAGACCTCAACCCACTCACATCTGCTCTTCATATTTGTGTGGGTACATCTGAATGCCATCTACTCTTTCAGAATTCTGGGTGGAGTAGAGGGGGGGGGGTTTGGCTGCTGCCTCATATATCTGGAATTTAGTCCAAAGACACCTACATGATGTTGACTCTTGGCACAGAAATTTAAAATCTTCATCCTTTGCTAAAATTAAACCTAAGCCAGTATAGCTGAACTGAACGCATATGCTTTCTTATTTGCTTCTATTTTCCCTCTTCTTGTACGCTGCCCCATCCTGCTCCAATTTTAGATTTAAATTGCTTTTTTTTTTGAACAGGGAATTGCTAATTTTATTTTGTCTCAATAAAAAAAAGTTAAAGGCTAATTTCATGCCATCCCTGTATATCGTGGTTTGCTTTACCTCGGTTGCTAAGAAAGCCATCATTTACTGTACTAAGCCATAAACTCTGGTTAAACAAAGCATGCTTAGCTTCATATTATGAAGTAAACCAAGCAGATACTGGTTTGTTAGGTTATATGACCCAGGCTATGCACATTAAATCTGTTGGTGCATTTAAGATATATGAAGGGTTCTCCCCCCGCTCCCTTCTAAATACAAAACAGCAAATTAAGCACTTGGAGGACAAATACTACATTCATTCAAAATTCTCTCCTTGATGCCAACAATAGTAAGAAAAGCGCCTGCATTACTGTTGCATTGATCGGCTATTGAATACCTGATTTCATTAATTATTTGATTTGCTAAAAAAAATCTATTTTGAAAAAAACAGGTTGGGCTCACAGAAGGAAAAAAAAAGACCAAATGATTGATTGAATGATCTGATCTTCCTTTTTTTCCCTCTAGACAAAACAGATCCTGGAAATTGATACTGATACCATTTTAGATTTAAATTCAGAGGTGGCATTCAGCCGGTTCTGAACAGTTTAGGCGAACTGGATGTTAAAGTTACATCTGGTTCACCGAATCGGTATTTCAACCAACTGGCTGGTCCTGCCCACCCCTCCCCACCCCTCCCAGGAGTCTCCACGCGATGCAGGTAAGTGCAGAGGCTCTGGCAGGAGAGGAAATGGGCCTTCTGGAAGTCCAGAAACGGGCCTGTTTCCAGCTTCCAGAGGGTCTCCAAATCCCAGGGGAGGCTGTTTTGTCCTCCCAGAGCCCCGGGGGAGGCCAAAAAGAGTTGCTGGGATTCTTGAATTCCACCCCTGTGTTAAAGGTATAATTGCAGGATGTAAGCTGTCCCAAATAAAGCTGCCTTTTGCAATTGACTAATAGCAAATTTGTCAATGCCACTCATGTTCAAGTGGTGCTCCAGTTGTTTTGGGATTGCACCAGAGGTGGTCTTCAGCAGGTTCTGACCAGTTCTGGAAAACCAGTAGCGGAAGTTTTGAGTAGTTTGGAGAACCGGCAAATACCACCTCTGACTGGAGATTTTACAATATCCTTCCTTCCCCTGCCATGCTCACCAAGCCACATCCACAGAACCAGTAGTAACAAAATTTTAATCCCACCACTGGATTACACCCCAGGCGCCTATTACTATTGCTTCTATTTTTGCTTTCTTTTAGCGATAGCAATAGTACTTAGACTTATATACTACTTCACAGAAATTCATTAGAAATTGAGGAAAAGGAACCGGAAACGGAAAAGAGATGAAAAGAAAAAAGATGAGCATGTGAAAGACAGAAGGAGGGAAAGAGAAAATGTGATCCTTATATGGTCCCCTTGACATTTGTTTGTTTCAAATAGAATACAAAAAGTCTTTATATCAAGTACGTATAAGGAATAATCCCATTATCCATTATATTCAAGTTGGCAGGCAAAACTCATTAATTTATTTCCAGTTGACTGATTTATCACTTTGAAAAGAGGCTACCAGGCATTGCAACTTCTTTTTCATCGTACGGCACTGAAAAACAATATTCCCGTTACCAGGGCATTTGCCGCGAAAACCGAGCAATTGATGCGAATGGCAGCCTTCCCGAACCGTGCCGCTTCTTCCCATTGCACACACAAATCAATATTGCTTTTTTCTTAAATTGAGTTAGCCAATCAAAATGTTGCCATAGTTGGCTCAATAAAAACGAACCAACAAATTGGAAATTACCCCATGGATGTAAAAACATTGTGTCTAAAATCTAAGTGTTTCCATTAAGGGGAATCCAATATTTTCTTTTCTGGATAGGAGTCAAAACAAAACAAGAAAAACCACTCAAGGCTGAGATTCTGTGCATGATACATGAGATTGATTCAGTGCTCAATGTTTTTGCCCTATCTCTTTACCTTAAAGCTTAACTTTCCTGTAAGTTCCTCCTCTTTCCTCCTTTGAAGGAGTTGACTTAGCCACTGCCATACCCCCTAGACATTTTGTGTATAATTACGTGGATTATGTGTATATGTTTATTTAGGAGTTGTGGTGGTGCAGTGGTTAGAATGCAGTATTGCAGTCTAATTCTGCCAACTGCCAGCAGTTCGATCCTGACCGGCTCAAGGTTGGCTCAGCCTTCCTTCCTTCCAAGGTGGGTAAAACGAGAACCCAGATTGCTGGGGGGCAACAGGCTGACATTGTAAACTGCTTAGAGAGGGTTGTAAAGCACTGTGAAGCTGTACATAAATCTAAGCGCTATTGGTATTGCTATATGCATAAAATCAGATTTAGTGGCATTAATTTTGTTCTGCATAACAGTCTGCTAGCTTTCATTTAATAACCTCTTGCTGCTCAGCTGGGCAATTTCACCCTTATCCTTACTGAAGTACAAGAATAGCATTTAATTTTTTATTTTTACTTTCATTCATCCAGCCACTTGCTTCTGTTGAACAAGTCAAAGGAAGCTCAAGCTAGCTCTTTCAAGACCACTTTTGGGACTTCTTTTCGGAGTGAAATTTCTGCTATGTCTTATTTTAAAAAGATGAGGATTTGATTGCCTCAAAAAAAAGAAACTCAGGATCTAAGAGGCTTTTTCTCGTGATCTTTTTCTCTGCCACCCCAGAAACAGCTGTTGACCAGCAGATGACTGAATGGAATAGTAAAACTCTGACAGGCCCTGACAGATATGTGCAAGTGTCCTTCGCTGAGATGCCAGAGAACTCTGGCATTGCTTCACCAAATGCTCTCAGAAATACCCTCCAGAGTTTTGAATTGGACCCCAACGGAGAAAGTGGAAGGGTACACAGCTGCCCAACACAACCTCTGCTCTGGAAGGGAAGTCCTAAACCAAAGGCAGAAGGTCATATCCACAGCACCTACATCAGAGTTGGTGTCAGCCCATCTTCAGCTTCCTTGGCAGAGGATGAGGTTGGTGGTCAGAGTGACAAGTTGTCAGTAATCTCAATCAATCAATCAATCAATCTTTGGGTGAGGGGTGTGTTCCGCATGCCTTGAAAGAGGCTGTGGTTAGGCCCCTCCTCAAGAAGCCTTCCCTGGACCCGGCTGTGTTAAATAACTTTCGTCCTGTCTCCAACCTTCCCTTTTTGGGGAAGGTTGTTGAGAAGGTGGTGGCGCTCCAGCTCCTTCAGGCCTTGAATGAAGCTGATTATCTGGATTCCTTGCAGTCTGGGTTCAGGCCCAGATACAGCACTGAGACGGCTGAGTGGATGATCTCTGGTGGGCCCGAGATGGGGGGTTTTCCTCCATTCTGGTGCTTCTTGACCTCTCAGCGGCTTTTGATACCATCAATCATGGTATCCTTCTGAGTCGGCTCAGGGGGTTGGGTGTGGGAGGCACTGTTTTACAGTGGTTCTCCTCCTATCTATCTGACCAGACTCAGTCGGTGTTGGTGGGGGGGCAGAGATCGAGCCCTAGGCCCCTGCCATGTGGGGTTCCTCTCCCCCCTCCTGTTTAATATCTACATGAAACCGCTGGGTGAGATCATCTGTCAACACGGGGTTGGGTATCACCAGTACGCTGATGATACCCAGTTGTACACCTCTGTCCCCGGTCAATCTAGTGAGGCCGTGGAGGTGATGTCCCGGTGCCTGGAGGATGGGAGGGTCTGGATGGGGTCTAATCAGCTCAGGCTCAACCCTGACAAGACCGAGTGGCTATGGGTCTTGCCCCCTCGGGGTTCAGTTGATTATCCAACTTTGGTACTGGGAGGGAGAGAAATTGCTTCCCTCAGAATGAGTTCGCAACTTGGGGGTCCTTCTGGACCCACAGCTACAATTTGACCACCATCTTAAGGCTGTGACCAGAGGGGCCTTTGCACAGGTTCGCCTGTTGTGCCAGTTGCGACCCTTCCTGGACCGGGGGGCTCTACACATGGTTGCTCATGCCCTTATCACCTCTCGATTGGATTACTGCAATGCGCTCTACATGGGGCTGCCCTTGAAGAGCACTCAGAGACTTCAGCTGGTGCAAAATGCGAGTGATTATGGGTGCACCTAGGCATGCCCATATAACATCTATCCTCCGCGAGCTGCATTGGTTACTGGTGGTCTTCTGGGTGCAATTCAAGGTGCTAGTGACAACTTTTAAAGCCCTTCATGACTTAGGAGCTGGATACCTGTGAGACCGCCTACTGCTACCTTATGCCTCCCAGCGCCTGGTTAGATCTCACAGGGAGGGCTTGTCTGGATACCGTCCACCAGGCAATGTCGGCTGGCGGGTCCATGGGCTCTGTAGCGGCACTGTCCCTTTGGAATATGCTCCCCACGGAGATTAGAACCATCCCTAATCTACTTGCCTTCCGCAAAGCCGTTAAGACCTGGCTTTGTCGGAGGGCATGGCATTGAGACCTTGTTCTTCCCCCCTGTATGTCTGAATTGATATGAATGTGTTAGATTTGCATGAAGAGTCAGATGCAGAGTGCTTCAGTGAAGAGTTTATTAGTGACTACAGCTCATAACAGACCCAATTTTGCTGGGCTGCAGCTGCTACTTATAGCCAGCAGCCGCAGTTGCCAGCCAATCAGAGTGCAGGGTTTTCCCGCACGTTTTAAACCAATCATTTCTGACATTTTACAAGAACAGTTCAAACTTAACCAATGACATTCAAACCTGCATACATAACACCCCTCCCCACTAGGTTCACTCCATACTCAAACCCCAACCTATCTAATGTATTCTTTTAAATAGGTGGGGCTCTTATGTGTATGTTGAGACCTTCGTGGTTCAGAAGTTTTAACGTTCTCACCCAGTGAGAGGAAATGTGTCTGTTGACATTTCCCTAGTTGGACTTCCTGTGAAAGAAGACCCTGTTTGATTGTTAGAATCTGGTCTCTCCTCCCAACCCATCTCCAGCCCAATGTCAGCACCCAAGTCAGGTAGTGATGTGCAATCTTCCACATGTAAGGATGGATTTTGGCATTGTGACAGGTTTTGGGATGGTTCCTGTCATAATGGCTCATTACACATGGGGTTGATTCTTGCTTGCTGATTATCCTCATGCTCCTCCTCTTCCCCCCTAGAAAAGGCATTAGGTATGGGAACTAGAGAGGAACAATTGCGATGTTCCTGAGGTAATCTGGATCTTAACTGATCAATGTGCCTGCTCCAGAGGACACCATCCTATGTTTGTACCCTGTAAGAATGAGGGCCAGTTATTTGAGTTATTTCAGCAGGATTGCATGAAGGTTCACCCATAAGGTTCTTAGCATAAACAGAATCACCCACACTGAACGTGTGAACTTTGCTAGTGGAATCAAGTGGTGTGTTGGGTGTGTAAGTGGGATGAAGGCGGTCAAGGGGAGACCTAAGTTTCCTACCCATCAACAACTCTGCTGGGGATAAGTTAGTTGATGGGTTAGGAGTGATGTGCTGAACACTAAGAAGTTTTTCAACTTTCTCAGTGATGTCCCCAGGACCCAATTGCTGAAGTTTTCCTTGGTAAAACGTACCATGCGTTTAGCCCGGCCGTTAGCCAAAGGGTGCCCAGGGGCAGTCAGGGCATGTCTGATACCCTGTTGTGCTAAATAGGATTCAAAAAGGTTAGATGTAAATTGAGGGCCATTGTCAGAGACAAGAACATCAGGTAACCCGTGGGTTACAAAAAGCTTTTTAAGCTGCTTGATGACAGCATCAGTTGTGGTGGATGCCATAGGGATTACCTCTAGCCATTTGGAATATGCATCTACTATAATAAGGAAGGTGTGCCCTCTGGTAGGGCCAGCGAAATCAATGTGAATCCTAGACCATGGGCCCCTAGGACATTCCCATTCCTGTGTGGGGGAGAGGTGGGGCAGGCCTGACTACCTGACAGTTGGACAAGATGCAACCCAGTTTTCAACCATTTTGTCAATACCTGGCCACCATACATAACTCCTGGCTAATCCCTTCATCCTTACAATACCAGGATGACCCTCATGTAACATTTCCAAAACCTCTCCTTGCAGTTTTGCAGGAATAACCACCCTGTTACCCCACAAAATACATCCTCTTAATACAGATAATTCAGTTTGCCTGGACTTAAAAGGTTGGGCAAGGTGAGGTAGATCTTGAAGAGGCCAACCTTTCTTAATCCAGCCTATAATAGGAGCCAATAAAGTGTCTTTGGCAGTCTCTCTGGCAATTTCAGCAGTGTGTACTGGAAGCTTGGCAACAGTTTCTAGGAAAAAGGTGTGTGCCTTAGGTTCAAAGTCCTCCTTGTGACAAGGAAGTGGTCAACGACTCAAGGCATCAGCATGTCCAATGTCCTTGCCAGGCTTGTGGATAAGGTTGTATGAATAAGCAGCAAGAAATTCAGTCCACCTCAGCATTCTTGGTGACAGGATAGTGGGTGTAGGTTTGTCTCCTGCCACAATGCCTAACAAAGGTTTGTGATCTGTGACAATGGTAAATGTTCTCCCATACAGATATTCATGAAATTTCTTAACAGCTGCAACAATTGCCAATGCTTCCTTGTCCAATTAGCTGTAATTCCTCTCTGCTTTGGTCAAGGTGTGAGAGTAAAATGCAATAGGGGCTTCCCTCCCGCTGGGAAGCCTGTGGCTCAAAACCCTCCCCACTCCAAAGGGGGATGCATCACAAGTCAATACAACAGGTAAATTCTCAGAGAACTGTATGAGTACAGCATCAGACGTGATTAGTCTTTTAATACTGTTAAATGCTGATTGTTCTTTCCTGCCCCAGACCCAAACAGACTTTTTGTCAAGTAATCTGTGTAATGGTTCTGCAATGGTTGCCTTCTGAGGTAGGAACATGTGATAAAAGTTAATGAGTCCAAGGAAAGCTTGCAAATCTGTTTTGCATTTTGGTCTAGGGGCTTCTTTGATTGCTTGAACCTTGGCATCTGTAGGATGGATGCCATGCTTGTCAATCATGTAGCCCAAGAACTCAACCTTGTCAGTTCTAAGAGTGCATTTTTCTTCCTTGACTTTTAACCCGCTTTCTTGAATCTGGTAAGGACTTCTCTGAGTCTCTCTTGTAATTGAGTGTCATTTTCAGCAGAGATTAACACATCATCAAAGTAAGGCACTACCCCTGGCAGTCCTTGGAGCATCCTTTCCATAAGGCTTTGGAAGATGCCTGGTGCCATGCTTACTCCAAACTGTAACCTTTTACATTTGAAGGCACCTCTATGAGTCACAATGGTTTGGGCCTCTGCAGTGGCATCATCAACTGTTAGTTGTTGATATGCCTGGGCCAGATCCAATTTGGCAAAGACTGTACCCCTGCCAAGTGAATGTAATAAATGATGCACCACTGGAACTGGATATGCGCTCTGCTGAAGCGCATGGTTCAATGTCCCCTTATAGTCTCCACAGATTCTTACTGACCCATCAGTCTTGACTGGTGTGACTATGGGTGTCTCCCATCTGGAGTGGTCCGTGGGCCCTAAAACTCCTTGAGCTATTTGTTTATCTAACTGTGCATCAATTTTTTCCTTTAAGGCAAATGGGACCCTTCTGGGCTTTAAACGAATTGGGGGCACCTTGGGATCTAGGTTGAAAGTGATAGGGGTCCCCATATACTTGCCCAATCCATCGCTGAAGACCTCTGGAAACTCAGACTTCAAGGCCTCCTCCCATTCAGTGTTGCTCATGTGATTGATGCCAGTCACCTCGATACCTAGTGGATTGAACCACTCAAGTCCCAGCAAGCTTGGGTGGTCTTTGTCCACGATGGTCAGGGGCAGGCGTTTGGTGTGGCCTTTGAACTTCACGTTGAATTCTCTTGTTCCAACTACTGGAATCTTGTTCCCTTGGTAGTCTTTAAGAGTCAGTGCTTGCTTCTGGAAATGCTTCTTCTGAATGTTGGGAAGTAGCCTGTGAATAGTGTCCCATGACACCATAGATAAATAGGAGCCTGAGTCCACTTCCATTTGGCAAGGCCTTCCTTCAATAAGTACCTTCACATGTACTTTTCTGCTTCTTAAGGGTGAAGAATGACCAATAGTGACTCTTTGATGAGTTTCATTCTTCCCATTTGCTTCTGTGTTGCGCCTCATTTTCTCACTGAAGTTGTTATGCTTGAATTCTTTATCAGGAAACTTCTTTCTGTTTGGTGGAGTTCTGGATGATTTGCAAACTCTTGCTAGGCAACCTCTTTTTTCACAATGGAGGCAGATGGTATCAAAAAACTTGCATTCAGTGCGGGGTGGCCACCCCCACAACCTCTGCAATAAAAGTCTTGCCTTTTTCTTCCAAGGTCTTTCCTTTTCTTCTCCATTCTGAGTCTATAAATTCCTTCCTCCACCTCACTACAGTCTGAATCAGAATCTATTTGATCGCAATGGGTTGTTGTGGATTTTTCCACATCAGGATGGCTTGCGGCCTTGTTAATTTTCTTCATGGCTGCTGCTGAAGACTTGGTAGCTTCCGCTGAAGAAGCTTCTTCTATGGCCTCCTTAAGCGTGATCTTAGGTTTCATTAATAATTTGCTCTGCAAAACCTTGTCTTTTAGGCCTAGAACAAATCGATCGTGCATGGCCTCTTCAAAGTTGATAAATTCACATGCACCCCCAATGTCCCTTAAACTTGCCACGAAGTCATTAACATTTTCGCTTTCCCCTTGATCCCGACGGTAGAATTCGTGTCTCTTAATGAGGCACGATACTTGTGGCGTAATGGGCTCTTAATAACTTTTCTAAGTCGGGCCAGTCCATTACCTTCACATCTGCAGCTCCCGCCAATGCCTTCGCCACTTGAAAACGGACCGCAGTGGGTGAGAAAGACTGGCCTCTTCCGCTTGTCGGAAATGTCAGCGAGATCGTTTCCCTCCAAATACATTTGGAAACGATCTGCATACGAGTCCCAGTCTTCTGCCGTCGGATCGAACGGGGCTGGTGGGGTGTTCAGCGCAGCCATCTCTCTCAGCTTGTTCTCCGCATTGTCTTCTCTTCCGGAAGGATCCCACCTTTGTTGCCAGTGTTAGATTTGCATGAAGAGTCAGACGCGGAGTGCTTCAGTGAAGAGTTTATTAGTGACTACAGCTCATAACAGACCCGATTTGGCTGGGCTGCGGCTGCTACTTATAGCCAGCAGCCGCAGTTGCCAGCCAATCAGAGTGCAGGGTTTTCCTGCACTTTTTAAACCAATCATTTCTGACATTTTACAAGAACAGTTCAAACTTAACCAATGACATTTCAACCTGCATACATAACAGAATGAGTTTTTGTTTTTACACTGTATTGGAATTGTTTTTATCTTGTTGTACGCCGCCTCAAGTTCCCCATTGGGGGAAGTGAGGCAGGATATAAATTTAATAAATAATAATAATAAAAATAATAATCAATCAATCAAATGTTTATTGTCAATGCACAACATGTGTACAATGAAATTGACATGTGCCTCCTTGGTTACTGGCCCTGCAAGTCTATCATATTAAACCTAATGGTGGTGTTTATGTTGCATTCAGAAGTCTGACAGCCCACGGATAAAAGCTAAATCCTCCCATACTACCACCTCTTACAATCCTAGACAACATAGTATCAAGAGTAGAGGCCTTCAAATTTCTAGGTTCTATCATATCACAAGACCTAAAATGGACACCTAACATCAAAAACGTCATCAAAAAAGCACAACAAAGAATGTTCTTTCTGCGCCAACTCAGAAAGTTCAAACTGCCCAAGGAGCTGCTGATCCAGTTCTACAGAGGAATGATGGAGTCTGTCATCTGCACCTCTATAACTGTCTGGTTTGGTTCTGCAACCTGCAAGACAGACACAGACTTCAGAGAGGAATTAGGACAGCAGAAAAAAACAATTACTACCAACCTGCCTTCCATTGGGGACCTTTATACTGCACGAATCAAAAAGAGGGCTGTAAAAATATTTACAGACCCCTCACATCCTGGACATAAACTGTTTCAACTCCTTCCCTCAAAATGATGCTATAGAGCATTGCACATCAGAACAACTAGACACAAGAACAGTTTTTTCCCAAATGCCATCACTCTGCTATACAAATAATTCCCTCAACACTGTCCAACTATTTACTAAGTCTGCACTAATATTACTATTAATCTTCTCATCACTCCTTATCACCCATCCCCTCCCATTTGTGACTGTATGACTGTAACTTTGTCGCTTGTATCCTTATGATTTATATTGACTGTTTCCTAGTATGATTTGATTGGTTATTGTACCCTATGACTATTATTAAGTGGCAACTGCATTCTCTTCACTGATGATGTAAAGCTATTCAACACCACAGACAATACTGCTACCCTTCAAAAAGACCTTGACTATGTATCAGAATGGTCAAACAAATGGCAACTTCAAATCTCAATGAATAAATGCTCTGTCTTACATATTGGCAAAAAAAATCAGAAAATAAAATACAAACTGAATAGTAAAGACCTTGTTGATGATCCAGACTCCATCAAGGACCTTGGAATACTCATCTCTAATGATCTAAGTGCTAGAGCCCACTGTAACTACATAGCCAAAAAGGCATCAAGAGTTGTTAATCTAATCCTACGTAGCTTTTTCTCTGGTAATATCACACTACTAACTAGGGCATACAAAACATTTGCTAGACCAATACTCATCAGTCTGGAACCCACATCACGTATCTGATATTAACACAGTTGAGAAAGTCCAGAAATATTTCACAAGAAGAGTTCTACACACCTCTACTCGTTGCAGAATACCTTCTGCCACCAGACTTGAAATTCTAGACCTAGAAAACCTAAACTATGCCCCCTTCGGGCTGATCTAAGTATAGTATATAAAATCATACATTGCAATGTCCTTCCGGTCAATGAATACTTCAGCTTCAACCATAACAATACAAGAGCACACAATAGATACAAACTCAAAGTTAACCGCACCAAACTTGATTGCAGGAAATACGACTTCAGCAACAGAGTGGTCAATGTCTGGAATACTCTACCTGATTCTGTGGTTCCTTCCCCAAACCCCAAAAACTTTAACCTTAGACTGTCTACTATTGACCTCACCCCTTTCCTAAGAGGTCTATAGGGGGTGTGCATAAGTGCACCAATGTGCCTACCGTCCCTGTCCTATTGTTTCTTTTATTTTTCTTATATGTATTCATTTCATGTATTCACAACTATGTTTATCCTTGTAAGCGATTGACAAAATAAATAATTAAAAATTAAATTAAGTTAAATTAAATAATTCTTCACTCTTGATTAATGTATCTTTTCTTTTATGTACATTGAGAGCATTTGCACCAAGACAAATTCCTCATGTGACCAATCACACTTGGCCAATAAAGAATTCTATCCTATTTTATTCTATTCTATTTTTCAGCCTATTTGTTCGGCTGGCTATGCTTCTATATTTCCTGCTCGATGGTAGAGAGTAAAGAGGTGCCTTCCTTCTGTTCCTTCCACTCAGCAGCAGCACTCAAAATGGTTGACATCACCAACAGAGTCATCTTCATTCAACCATCTATGTGCCTGGGAACTTCCAATTCTTGGCAGGTATTCATAGACGACAGCGCCAAGTTTGAGTAAGACCACTTGAGACATATTTCAAATGCATTTGAAATATGGTGGAATGATTTCATGGTAATGGGATGGGATGAAGGGGTACATCCATCAGGGCCTTTCCCTCCCATGTAAAGTAGAAGTGGCAACCTATAACTACAACATCCCTCACAAGGCCCAGAGGCAGGAGTGGGATTCAGCCGGTTCAGACTGGTTCGGGTGAACCGGATGTTAATTTTACATCCAGTTTGCTGAACAAGTATTTTCGATGACCAGGTGGCCCCCACCTTCCCCACCCTGCCATTCCCAGGAGTCCCCACAAGGCATGTCTGGCTCCCAGGTAAGTGTAGGGAGGCCTCCTGGGAGCAAAAATGGGTGGGTGGGTCTGGCACCAGTCATATGACCACTAAGCCACACCCACCAAGCCGAACCGGTTGTTAAAAAAAATTTGAATCCCACCACTTCCCAGAGATCTTGACTAGAAGAGACAGGACCAACAATTTTCCAGAGACCACAAGAGAGAAGAAAATGGTATCATAAGGTTTGTGGAGCTAAAGGCATCCTTTTGCAAAGAACCAGATTAACAGAGTTGGAAGGGACCTTGTAGGTCATCTAGCCCAACCCCTCCCACCCCTGCCCAAATATTGGGACAGTTTTTCCCATTTCCCATTTAAAACCGTTTCCCCCCACCCCCCAAAATTTTTTTTGAGCTGTCATAAACTTTCATCCTGCCTCCCAAAAGGATGATGAGCAAGGGGGCTTGGCCAGCCTGACTAATGAAGAGAAGACCAGAGGCGATGTGACAGCAGTCTTCCAATAACTTGAAGGGTTGTCACAGAGAAAAGGGACTCAATTTATTTTCCAGAGCACCCGAGGGCAGGACAAGAAGTAACAGATAGAAGATCATCCAAGAGACACACAGCCTAGATCTAAGGAGAAATCAATCAGTGGAAGGACTTCCCTTCAGAAGTTGTGGGTGTCTCATCACTGGAGATTTTCAAGAACAGTTTAAACAGCCATTTGCCTGGAATAGTATAGGGTCCCCTGCTTGAGCAGGGGTTGGATTAGAAGACCTCCAAGGTCCCTTCCAGGCAGGCCTATGATTCTCTGTTCTCTGTTCTGTTTCTAGAAAGAACAGAAATGAAGGAGAATACACAATGAAAAAGTTATATGTTTGTCTTTTGGAAGGAGTGTCTACACATGAGAAGCATTGTATGATGGCAAAGAGATATATATATATATATGATGTGTGTGATTTTTATTGCATAATTATTGTTTTCCTCTATTCATAGGGGAAAAAATTGCATGGAGAACTTGGTTCATATTTAATATTACTTTAGTTTTATTTTATTTTTTTACTGTAAGTTGCCTAGACACTTGATGGAGTGAGATGGCCTGATTACTTTAAAATAGATAAATAAATTAAGCAAGTTGCAGTGGGTTCTATTTGTAAGTTTCTGCTTGATGCTCAATTGATAGATAAATAACTGAGAGAGAAAGACAGCAGCTGCCATTGATCTAAAAGAAGGCATCTTATTGCTTGTCCTAGTTTTGACAAACACTCTAAAAAGAATTGCGTGTTCAGAAATTAAAATAAAAATAGAATATGGATTTCTTCTGTGTCTGTCCGTAACCTGTAAATAATCCTTCCAAAAAAGGTGCCAGAACATCTTTTATTGACTTTATCGCCCTTAAACAGAGTACTAAGCCTCTCAAAAATATTTCTGATTCTTGTAAACTTTGCCTTGGAATTTGCAGAGGGAGTAAAAATAATACCTATTTTAAAGGGTGATGCGAGCACTTCACTATTTCAGCCCTGCCTTTCATGGTTCTAATTCTATCACAAGGGGCTAAATATTTAGACGTGTGTCTGGATCAACGTTTATAGCAGTCTGTCAGTGCAATAAACC
This sequence comes from Naja naja, assembly GCA_009733165.1. Lineage (NCBI taxonomy): Eukaryota > Metazoa > Chordata > Lepidosauria > Squamata > Elapidae > Naja > Naja naja. The sequence goes on from CM019151.1 coordinate 91,047,293, forward strand.
AAGCCTGTTTTTATACACATTTACCATCATACCACATAGCTGTTCCCCACTATGAATTTTTGCTATCCATCTGTCTTTGAGTTATTGCATAGCAACACCAGCATAACAATCACTATCTCTGTTGCCATCCTATCACTTGTTTGGCTTGTTTCAAGTCTCTCCCAGTCACGTTGTCCCAATTGGAAAGTAAGGCCATGCCACCTGGAATGAAGGAGAAACTTCCTAAGAGTGAGGACAATGAACCAGTGGAACAGCCTGCCACCAGACGTTGTGGGTGCTTTCATCATGGTATGAAAGCCAGCTGGTCCTTGTAACTACCAGTTTGGCAAACCAGATGCATCCAGTTCACCTGAACTGGTCCAAACTGGCTGAATCCCACCCCTGATCCTGGAGCTGTCTTCTCCTAAGCAAGCAACGTATATTATTTAAGCTGACAACATCAATCTGCCCAATAGTAGCGCAGTTCTGTCCATTAAGTAGAATTACGTTACAATGGACCATAACTTGATCAGATACTTTCACTCAAATTCTGATGAACATCCCACTTTTAATGGACTTAGCCAGAGGGATCTTCTCATCCCCATCACGGAGGATAAGTAATTTTATCTGAATGTACACTAAAATATTTTTTTCAACTTTGCATGCAATTCCTTTCACTCATAGATGAGCTTTTTATTTATGCAAGTGGTAGAAAACTGCTCATTTACCACTTATGCTGAAGCGTAAACTACAATGTAGTTTCAAGGGAAAACTGTTTCATTTCAACAAGTTTCACTATTTGCAAGTAACGTTAACAGAGTCATAGAGTTGGAAGGGACCTTGGAGGTCTTCTAGTCTAACCCTCTGCTCAAGCAGGAGACCCTATACCATTTCAGACAAATGGTTGTCCAATATCTTCTTAGAAACCTCCAGTCTTGGAGCACCCACAATGTCCGGAGGTAAGTCATTCGACTGATTAATTTTTCTCACCATCAAGAAATTTCTGCTCAGTTGTAAGTTGCTTCTCTCCTTGATTCGTTTCCATCCATTGCTTCTTGTCCTGCCTTCTGGTGCTTTGGAGAATAGGTTGACTTCCTCTTCTTTGGGGCAGCCCCTCAAACATTGGAAGATTGCTATCATGTTCCCCTTAGTCCTTTTCATTAGATTAGATAAACCCAGTTCCTGAAACTGATCATCTTATGTTTTGTCTTCCAGTCCCCTAACCATGCTGGATTCAGAGAGGATGAACAAGATCTTCTAAAATTTCTCTTATCCTCCATCTGTGCTTGTGTGATGTATTGTGTGATGTATCATATCATAAACAGCTTGGAGAAACCTGGTGTCCATTGTGGATTTTTCTACCTTGTTCCAAAATAGCATTCCAGATAATCTAGAAAAAGCTTCAAGCCTTCCTGAAATTTGCAAAATTTGAAGGTCTCCAGAATTTCCAAAAATTAATGAGTATATGGCAGAGTTAATGATGACTTAATTATTGTATCGCTAGCCCTTGACATGAGCACAATTGGAACTGAAACTTCCATTGCCAAGGGATGTCCTCACTGAGTCATGCTCAATTTTATGACCTATATTGTTCAGTCACTGAGTGAATTCCATTTCCCCCTTTGCTTGTCAGAAGGCCCCTGAGAAGGTTGTAAATGTCAATCACATGACCTTGCGACTTTGCAACTGTCAGAAATGTTCTACTCTATTCTATATTCTATTCTATTCTATTCTATTCTATTCTATTCTATTCTATTCTATTCTATTCTATTCTATTCTATTCTATTCTATTCTCTACTCTATATTCTATTCTATTCTACTCTACTCTATTTCTATTCTATTCTATACTCTACTCTACTCTATAGTCTATTCTATTCTATAGTCTATTCTATAGTCTATTCTATTCTATTCTACTCTATTCTATATATTCTATTCTATTTTATTCTACTCTATTATTCTATTCTCCATTCTATTTTATTCTGCATTCTATTCTATTCAATCCTATCTTCTATTCATTTCTATTCTATTCCTAATCTAACCCTATTTCTATTTCTATTCTTCAAGTATCTGAAAGGCTTCACCTAGAACAGTGGGTCCTGAACCTTTTCTCCACCATGGACCTCTTTTAAATACCTTTTGTGGCCACGAACACCCAAGATTTCATGTTCCAATCATAACATTCCTTCAAGGCTTCAGGGACCCCCTGTGAGAACATCGGACCATAGGTTGAGAACCCCTGATCTAGAAGATGGGCAGAATTGTTTAGATTTCTGTCAAAAGGCAGGACATTTCAAGGGCCAGGAAGTAGATTTCAGTATGATGTGATTATACCAATATGATAAGAACTGTTCAGAGTGCCGTGCGGCAGCTGCTGAAGCGACTGAGAGAGTGCAGGCTTGCAGGAGGTGAGTTGGAATGCCTCTGCACCTGCACAAAGTGCACATTTGACACACGCATGCAAAGTGTATGCACACGTGCAAAGAGCACCCACCAAGCCACGCCCACTGAACCGGTGGTAAAACTTTTTGAATCCCACCACTGATCTAAATATCTAAAATCTTCTTGACTTCAGGCAAAAGGAAAGAGTTTGTTCCCCACTTTTCTTCTCTCCTCATGATTTTGAGTTATTTTTCTTTCAGTGGAGAACCTTTTCCCTCTAATGGCTCTCTAGGCGTAGACCTTGTTCAATGTCCTGGAAATAATTTTTGTTTACTTTAATGGGAATGTTTTAATGGGACTCCCTTGTCCTAGAACAGCTGTGGCCAAATTATTCATGCCATAAAGTATTTGAAAGGAACAGACTGGATCTAACATCTGCTCCTAGAGTTGGAAGTACCACCTCATTCAGAATAAACCCAACATGAGACCAAGTTGCAAATATCTGAATAATTCAGCTATTCCACCCATATGCTGAATGGAGTGACAGGATAAAAGTTTGAAGGCTTTTCGTAGTTGGAAACCACAGAATGTAGAATTTTATGAACCTACCTCTAGTCCTTTTACAAAATGACTCCCATGAAATGCCACAATAACCACTATTGGGGCATGACCAATGAAATTAATCCATTTTCCAGAAAGCAGACCAGCTTCAAAAGATGGTCCTCTCCCATTGTCCATGGCTACAAATGAAGATGCTGCTACTGGCTAGGAGGCTACTTGAAAACATATCAACATCTACTAACTGACTGATTTAAAAGTTGTTTTTAAAAAAAAGAAAAGGAAGGAAGGAAGGAAGGAAGGAAGGAAGGAAGGAAGGAAGGAAGGAAGGAAGGAAGGAAGGGAGGGGATGAGTAGGAGAAGAATGAGTCATCAAGGAATGTATCTGGAACATGCTAGTGTTTCCAGATTTGGCACTACCAGTTCAAACAAAATTTAGGATTTTACCTGTATTGAGTGCAAAATATCCAGGTGACCAATAGGTACCAAATTAGAAACAACCTTGATTTTATCCCACCCAGTGGCAGACTAAGGCTCACTGGTGGCCTAAGCACTGACAAATCTTGATGTCCCTCTCCTTTGTACATACTGTACAAACGAAGCCAAGCTTAGGCTACGTAAAAGTTTTTGTGGTGCCTCATTTGGGCCTGGTACCCTGAGCATGTTCTTAGTCTGCTTAATGGTTAATGGTTATCACTGATCCTACCTCTGGTGATCACCAAGAACTTTGCCATTGATGTGGGTTAGTTCTACACAATTGTCATGTGATGGGATTGCTCCCCAGCTCCATCTTGTGGTGATTGCACTTGTAGAAAGTTAGCACCCACCCCTCTCCTAGAAGAGTTAAATATTCTAGAAAATATTAAAAAGGCAGAATATTATATTTCCCTGGATGAGAAAAGGAGAAGCATGTTTTTAAAGACAAAACAGCTCCCTGCAGCTCCCTGTCCCCTCCCTTCAGCTCCAGGGTGGTGGGATTAAGACATGCCCCTCATGACATGATAGGATTAGCCCTCTACCCATCTAAACAGCAGGGCTCACTACATTGCAAAAACACCTGGGGACATTACATCACCCAGCAAGATTCAACCAAGCCTGGGACTCAAGACAATGTACAAAGTTACTCCTGCATGGCCCCATGGGAGTCTGACAACCTATCAGAATACATTTCTTTCATAGAACAGGAAGCAAGCAGGACCCATGTGGTCCTGCCCATCATTAAACCATCTTTTCAAATAGCCTCCATGTTTCCGGTGTCTTTCTCCCCACTTGGAACTGAACCCAGATGGACGTTTCTTCCCACACATTCAAGTAAATGTAGGTATTAGAAGGGTGGGATAGGACATGAGATGAGATTAAAAGCCAACATTCCACACAGGATGGCTTTTCCATTAGCCTTCTTTCGGCATAGTTTGTTTCATCAGCCCTTTCAGAGCCAAAGTTTGGCTGGAAACCAAATTCAATAAATTAAATGGGTGGCTGATGTTGTCTAAGCGTGTCCCAATTTTTTCCCTGTACAGTAGAATCTCATTTGTATGCTGAAGACACTGACTCAGCAAAAAAGAAAAGGAAAAAGCTTAGGTTGAAATGTGTCATTTATAAATACTTGATTGAAAATAATGGTATCTCACAATGATACAATCAGTACTCATCAGAGTTTAGACCAGAAGTAGTCAACCTTTTTATACCTATGGCCCACTTTTGTATCTCTGTTAGTAGTAAAATTTTCTAACTGCCCACCAGTTCTACAGTAATGGTGATTTATCAAGTAGGGGACAAAACCCCTACTACCCACCATGAAAGCTGGAATGCCCTCTAGTGGGCAGTAGGGACCAGGTTGACTACCACTGGTTTAGACTGAGACCATGTATTAGATTTTACTTGTTGAAGACTTCTGTGAAATTTGCACACCTAAACTAGGGAGCTTTGGATGATCACCTGCTCTTTACAGTCAGAAGTAGCAGAATTAACAGAGTCGGAAGGGACACTCTATGCCATATCAGATAAAATGGTTGTCCACTCTCTTCTTCAAAACCTCCAGTGATGAAGCACCCACAACTTCTGAAGGCAAGCTCTTGCACTGATTAGTATAGAATAACAGAATTGGGACCTTGGAGGTCTTCTAGTCCAAACCCCTGCCCAGGCAGGAAACCCTACACCACTTCAGACAAATGGTTATCCAACATTAAAAAAAAAAAAACTTCCGGTGTTGGAGCATTCACAACTTCTGGAAGCCAGTTGTTCCACTATTTAATTGTGCTCACTGTTAGGAAATTCCTCCTTAGTTCTAGGTTGCTTCTCTCCTTGATTAGTTTCTATCCATTGCTTATTGTCCTGCCTTCTGGTGCTCTGGAGAATAGCTTCTTCTTTTGGGCAGCCTCTCAAATATTACAAAATATTACAAAACATTTGCTAGACCTATACTTGAATACAGCTCATCAGTCTGGAACCCACATCACGTATCTGATATTGACACAGTTGAGAAAGTCCAGAAATATTTCACAAGAAGAGTTCTACACACCTCTACTCGTTGCAGAATATCTTATGCCACCAGACTTGAAACTCTAGACCTAGAAAACCTAGAACTACGCCGCCTTCAGTCTGATCTAAGTATAGTATATAAAATCATACATTGCAATGTCCTTCCGGTCAATGAATACTTCAGCTTCAACCATAACAATACAAGAGCACACAATAGATACAAACTCAAAGTTAACCGCACCAAACTTGATTGCAGGAAATATGACTTCAGCAACAGAGTGGTCAATGTCTGGAATTCTCTGCCTGACTCTGTGGTTTCTTCCCCAAACCCCAAAAACTTTAACCTTAGACTGTCTGATATTGACCTCACCCCTTTCCTAAGAGGCCTGTAGCGAGCGTGCATAAGTGCACCAATCGTCCTATTGTTTCTTTTTTTATTTTTCTTATAGTATCCATTTCATGTATTCATAACTATGTTTATACTTATACCTATTATCTTGTAAGTGATTGACAAACAAACAAACAAACAAACAAATAAATATTGGGATCTTGCTATCATGTCACCCCTTGTATTTCTTTGCATTTTTATTCTTGTATTTCTTTTCTTTGGGGCTTAAGAAGCTCACATCATTTTCACTCTTCTGATATGCTCACAAAGCTTTTCCAAAGTAGGATTTTGGTCTTGGAACATCTCCAAAAAAACACAGTATACCAAATAAAGTATATGTCTTTCTGGAATATTTTACAAGTAATCATTCAATTTCCTGCCAAAATACAGGCCAAAGGAGCAATATGAATACAAGTGTAATTAAAGCATAAAACTAGAAATATTGTTCTTCTTTAAAACACAAAGGCTGGGTTTAACAACATTGCACTAAACTAAACTAAAGCATTTTAAATCATGATCGGTTGGTTGTTCAAGCCAGAATAAGTTGGTTTTATACAACATTCTAAGCCAAAATCACATTATGGCTTCATGTAAACAGCCTGGACGATGGGGGAGTTGTAATTAAAAGTGAATTTATTCCAAAGTGTGTAGAGTTATATGTGAAAATAAGCAGCAGTAAAAAAAAACATTACTCCTGCTTGTTTCCTATATTACCATGGTGGAATTGAAGCAGATATAGTAAATAGCCTTTTACAAGTTATCTACAGACCCCTCACATCCTGTTTAACTTCTACCCTCAAAACGGTATAGGGCACTGCACACCAGAACAACTAGACACAAAGACAATTTTTCCCCAAATGCCACCCCTCTGCTAAACAACTAATTCCCATAACACTGTCAAACTATTTAGTAAGACTGTATTACTATAATTTTTCTCATGCTTCCTATTACCTATCTCTTCCCACTTATGACTATAACTGTCTTGCTTGTATCTTTACAATTTATATTGTTTTATTTGTTCCCTAATATGATTTGATTGCTTATTAGTAACCTATGACTATCACTAAGTGTTGTATGCTATGATTCTTGATGAATGTATTTTATTTTTTCTTTATGTACACTGAGAGTTTATGCACCAAAGACCAATTCCTTGTGTGTCCAATTGCACTTGGCCAATAAAGAATTCTCTTCTCTTCTACTCTACTCTACTCTACTCTACTCTACTCTACTCTTCATTCCAATATCTAATCTATTCTGTTCTGTTCTACTCTACTCTCTTTATTCCAATATCTATTCTATTCCATTCCATTCCATTCTATTCTAGTTCTGAAACAACTTGCCTCCCAGAGTTGTGGGTGCTCCATCACTGGAGGTTTTCAAGAGAAGATTGGACAACCATTTGTCCAGGAGGGTATGAAGTCTCCTTTCTTGGGCAGGGAATTGGACTAGAAGACCTCTAAAGATCTCCCTTCCAGCTCTATGATTCTCTTATTCGCTGGCATACTAAGCTGTGTAATGCCAAGGAACATATATCCAATTAAATCCCCATTTCCATGGAAAACAATTAATCATTGATTAGTGAGAGGAAAAACAATTCACCAGGTGATTTCGCTTTTAGCAGAACTAAAAGGCAGCAGGTAATCGAGGCTGTTTGTCATTGTTAGGCTTGCTTAATAAATGAATTCTTTGGGTTTCAAAAGAGGGGGAGAGAAAAAAAGATATTGGAGGTATTAACTTGAGGAAGGAAAATTGTCTCTGCTGCTGAGCGTCGAACAGCATGAAATGAATAGATGTGCAATGATTAACTCTGGAACAGTCTGTGAGCCACCTTCCTTAACTAGGTTGAAATATCCTGGGGTGCCAAAGCATTGCCATAATAAGCATAGGCGGGAATTTGCATCCTACCTTATGCTCCCCTTTTTCCCTAGCCCCTCCTTCAGGGTCATGCAGACATTGAGTGGCAATGAATCAGAAAAAGAGATCTCTTTCTTAAAAACAAAAACAGAAGTGGGATTAGCATCCTGCTTTTCCCAAGTTCTTTGAAAAGCTTCGCCCAATGTAAGGTTGATTAGACTTTATGTGATTCATGTAAAATGGTGGGAGCGGGGTGCAAGGAAGGGCATTATGATGATGCTACAGTGTCCTCAGCACAGGTCAGAGCACCTTCTGTTCAGTGGTGGGATTCAAAAAGGTTTTACTACCGGTTCCATGGGCGTGACTTGGTGGACGTGGCAGGGGAAGGATATTGTAAAATCTCCAGTCAGAAGTGGGATTTGCTGGTTCTCCAAACTACTCAAAATTTCTGCTACTGGTTCTCCAGAACTGGTCAGAACCTGCTGAAGACCACCTATGCTTCCATTCTTTTTCCTATAGTAACAAGTGTCAGGGTTCCAACGGATGCCCTAATGCTCTCAAGTTGCCAACAAGTAGATTTGCCCAACTGTAAACCTACTTTCAAGCAAGCAACCAAGCAACCGTACGAGGAATGACTAAGGGAACTAGGTAAGTTTAGCTTAACAAAGAGAAGGATTAGGGGTGACATGATAGCATCTTCCAATACTTGAAGGGCTGTCACGGGAAACAGGTTGTTGATTTACTCTCCATAGTACCCAAGGGCAGGGCAAGAAGCAATGGGTGGAAGCTCCTCAGAGGAAAATCCAACTGGATGCCTGCTGGAATTGTGGGTGCTCCATCACTGGAGGTTTTCAAGAAGGGATTGGACAGCCATTTGTCCAGGATGGAGTAAGGACTTGGGAAGGGGATTTTTGTGGCCTGTTGGCCACTGGCCCCTCCAGCAGCTGAATCAGTTGAGAAGGAGGAGGCGTGGGAGTCAGGGCCAGCATCAGGGCAACCTGGGAGCTCCGAGGGGGAAGAAGGAATGGAGCTGGCAGAGAAAGAGAGACAAAGGCAGAGCCTGGGCCATTCATCAGCCTTTAGATGGAGAATCAACAGCTCCCAGGTCTGGACGTGGCTGTTGAGGAAGATGAGGAACAGCTGGGCCCAGTGCCTGACACTCAGATGCGCAGAAGGCAGAGGAGAGGACAGCAGTGGAAATCAATGGGCTGGTCCTTGGGATGGCAGAGCTACCACTGCTAGCGAAACTCCACCCTAGCTTTGGGGATAAAAGGCAGGGGGTGGAGATGAATGATGTGGCAGACAACTATTCATCTCCCTGCCAGACAGTCTTGTTAGCCTCGCGGTGAGAGAGAAAATTTTTTATTGGGGCTGCTGGTGCTCCTAATAATTGAGTTAACTTCAGAGCATTTTTCGTATTTGGGGAGCTGAGTCAGAACAGGGATTTGACTAGAAGATCTGCAAGGTCCTTGCAGCTGCATGATTCTATGGCTTTTAGAGGAAGCTTACCACGTTGCCATGATAGCTCAAGAAAAGGAGACATTCTTACAAAGGCAGGCATGTGGCGGAGTGAAATTTCCAATAGTCAGAGATAAGATTTCGGTATTATGCCCCCGTCCCTTGACAATCGTAGGCAGAATTATGCAAAATAATAACACAGTCAGAGATATCTATCTTATCCTTTTCAGAGAAGAGATACTGTTGACTGGCTGAAAGTAAATTGAGCTGTTTTATTTCCCTGCTTTCATAGGGGATTGGTACAGCATGCCATAAAAGAACAGGCCCAAATTTTCATTGGTGTGTGTGTGTGTGTGTACACATACATACTTACATATATACATACATATTTTATAGATGCAACTTAGTTCAAAAGTATATTTGCAATGTTAACCATAGGCAGAGTAATTTAGAGGTAAATTCCATTTGTAATTTGTGAGGCATACTCAGAGGTTGAAAGAAGTTTGCAACAGCAACAGCAATAGCAATTGAACTAGACTTATATACTACTTCACAGTGCTTTACAGTGCTTTACAGAATCAGCCTATTGCCCACAACAATCTGGGTCCTCAGATTGCACTTGGGAAAGTGATGACATGTTGCTTCTAATAAATAATTGGGTTTTTTTTTTGAAACTTGGCTCGAGGCTCATGAATTAATCAGGGCATCCGTCGGAACTCTGACAGGTTGATTGATTGATCTATTGAAATAGTCAAGATGTTAAGTCCACCATGGGATCAAAACTCTGCACCATTTATTTTGGCATGCATCCATCTGAAACAGGGGTGAGTCTTTGATCATAGAGTAGCACCAGCCATCTTGATTTTTTGGGGGCTCCTCCTACAGATGCCCCTTCTATAGTGAGTAATGTCAATCTCCTTGGGCTTTGCCTCTCTATTTAGGCCCAGTCTTCTGCAATTTCCCTTACAGATTTGATGAACCAGGCAGGGGTTTCTCTACTTCCCTCAACCAAACAAATGTTAGGACTACATCCAGTGGTGGATTCAACCTGTGTAACAAACAGTTTGGTGATCGCTTAACTTCTGCTGCAGCCCCATGAGTAAAACAGCTGATGCGCAGCAATCTGCTGGGCCATGCAAATCAGCTGGGCTGAAAAACACAGAAATATAGGATATAGGGCATGGGTGGGTGGGTGGGGCCAACTAATCACCGGAACTACCGGTTCTCCCAAAACAGTCCATACCGGCTGAATCCCACCCTGACTACGTCAGACATAAGTCTACTTGCTGAAGATCAAATGCATCTAATTTATGCTGTGAGACCAAGGCTTGCTCTGGAGAGCCTACAGACCATAAGAAACTCACAATAAAGATAGAATGGTAATACACTGAAATAAGTCATCATCATTGGTGTCATGGTAAAAAAAACACAAAATACCATTGGAAGGAGAGATTAATATTTGCAGATGACGCTGTAGGCTAAAACATATGAAGAATGGTTGCTGGAATTGGGTATGTCTAGTTTAATGAAAAGAAGGACTAGGGGTGACATGATAGCAGTCTTCCAACATTTGAGGGGCTGCCACAAAGAAGAGAGAGTCAATCTACTCTCCAAAGCAACTGAAAGCAGGACAAGAATCAACAGATGGAAACTAATCAAGGAGAGAAACAACCTGAAATTAAATAGAAATTTCTTGACAGAACAATTAATCAGTGGAACAGCTTGCCTTCAGAAGTTGTGGATGTTCCAACACTGGAACTTTTTAAGAAGAGATTGGACAGCCATTTTTCTGGAATGATATAGGGTCTCCTAGATTGAACAGGGGGTTGGAATAGAAGACTTCCGAGGTCCCTTCCAACTCTGCTATTCTGTTAATAATAAGGTGGTTTTGGTTTCTTTCACACCCTCACCCCATAATCATCCAACAGCCACCCATTAGAAAAATCTGAATTGTAAAGGCAACCAAGAACAACAAACAGTGTTCCAAGTGAGCGAAACAATTTGTGAGGTCCAGCATCTTTGACTTGGCGCCTCGCTGGCATCCTGCCATCAAAGCATTGAGTAAGGGAAGGGGAAGACAACAGCAGTAAATCTGTATGTTTCTATGGTGGGAAAGGGGAACAGTTGAAGAAGAGAGAGCCGTTTGGAATCCAGCTCATGCCAGTCATCTCCAAGGCTGCTTGCCCTGAGAGTGGAATTTCACCGGCCTCAACTCCTCAGTGTTTCCCAAAATATCTTGGCGATGATGGATTGGCTAAAGATGGACTGGTCATGGGGGGAGGGATTGGGAACCAAAGGAGTAGTTCTGTATTGTTGTACAAGAACTTTAAATTCTGCCTGACTTTATTGCAGCCCATATCTCTTAGTAAAAAATAGCTTTTGCTTTAATTAAATGGAGTCGAGAGTTTTTCTTCCCTAAGGGATCAGACTGGGGCACAATTGTTCATTGACACAATTGTTCACTGTACACTTCATTGTTCATTGTACCCTGTTCATTTTGCCAATTATAATGGTGTTAAGGGATAGCTAAAAAGCTAGTTCCAGAAAGGATGGGGCTTTACATTGCATTTTGCAGTTGCTGTCTAGTTTGGATGAAAAGGTGATTGTTGTTGAGAAATAAAAGAATGCTAGAATTGGAAGAACATAATTCGAGGTTTGGTTGGTATGAATTTTTGTGATGTGATACAGCAAAAGTTAATGTGGAATTTAAGAAGTATTGTATTAAGAATATGGAACAAATACAAGTGCAGATTGGGCCTAAAGATACCTCTCAGCACAGGAAGCATTTTACAGAAGAGAAACCAGACATCCAAGGAGATTCTCAGCCATCCAGGTCATGGTTGTTCCACGGGTGCTTTTTTCAAAAGGCAACTGGACTTTTTGTTGTTGTTATTGTTGCTGTTGTTGTTCTTGTTTTTAACAGACAAAAAAAATTGTTACCATATCAAGACTTATTAATGCAGCAACTCTTTTAAAGCAGAATAACATAGACTTTTTTTTTTGCATTATTGAAAACGTAAGGAAGAAAAATGAACGGCTGGAAAAATGTTAATATACTAATTGTGGCATACTTGAGGGAAATAAGACAGTTGGGAAAATAGCCTTTTTAAAAAGTATTTCTTAATTTTGACTGTAATTTGCAGCAGTATCCAGTCCAATTGCTCATTTTGACTTCAATTCTCTTAATTCAGTACGAGCCCATTTAACTTTATACCATTATAAGCAACAAAAACCCAGAATGTTTTGAAGCACTCTGTACCTCACATTATTTATTTATTTAGTGCACTGCCATGGCATTTTCCAAGGCCAAAGCATCTCAGAGCAGCTTAAAACCATAACGAATGCATTGAAGAGTGCATTAAAATGTAAACAATGTTCCGTTTTCAGAGCATCACAGTATTCAGGCACATGTAAACACACGGCCACTCTTATAAGATATATATGCTGGGAAGGTTTGAATAAAAAAGGAATTTTCAACACACGGTTAAAAAATACTAGTGAGACATCGTGCAGTGAGTGTGAACAAATTAAGATGTATGTAAAAATGGTTGCAGTTTTGACTGTTTTATTGTAGGTACCATTTTGACTTTTTTCCTCACTCTGGATACACCTGGATGTGATAGGAAGCATGCCCAAATTTTCAAAGAGAGAGGGAGGGAGAGAAAGAAAGAGGGAGGGAGGGAGAGAAAGAGAGGGGGGGAAAGAGGGAAAGAGAGAAACAGAGGGAGGGAGAGAAAGAGAGGGAGAGAGAAAGAGAGGAGGAGAAAAAGAGAGGAGAGAAAGAGAGGAGAGAAAGATAGGAGGAGGGAGAAAAGAGAGAAAGAGATAGGGAGAGAGAAAAGAGAGAGAAAGATAGGATGGAGAGAAAAGAGAGAAAGAGGGAGAGAAAGAGGAGGAGGGAGAGAAAGAGGGGGGAGAGAAAGACAGAGAAAGAGAGGGAGAGAGGAAGACAGAGAAAGAGAGGGATGGAGAGAAAGAGAGGAGAGAGAGGAAGAGAGAGAGATATAAAGAAGAGAAAGAGAGAGAGAGAGAGAGAGAGAGAGAGAGAGAGAGAGATGCAGAAGACTTAATGGTGAAGTATAGCCTTTATCAGTTCTTGGCATATTTAATATGACACTACCAGTTATACCAAGGAAGGAAGTCTTCATATAATAGTATGCTCAGACTTCACAAATATTAGTCAACTATACTGTGAAATCAAAAATATTCCACAACAGTTTCATGAAATCAGACAGCCTTTTTTTCTGGGGCAAAGCCTTGAGTAACAGAGAAAAAGGAAGAGAAAGAGAGAAAAAGAGAGAGAAAAGCCGCGCCTGAACAAGTTGTGAAATAAAACGAAAGCCTGTATACTTTCTTGAGATTTTTCTACCTTTCCCTGTTCCATTTCAATCTCTTAAAAGGAAATCCTGGGCTCGTCTTGCTTTCAGCTGAAGTCAGCTGTCGAGAGCTTGGCCCTTGATCTTTGTAACGATTGCTGTTTCAACCGTCTCAGCTCACGGATGGAACAAGCTTGCAGATTGTCTTAAGCACACTCCACATTAAATATTCTGGAGAAACGGTGTGCTAGAAAAGAGTCCATTAGCCTTTTCATGTGAATTCAGCATGCTCACTTTAGAGACCTTAAGAGGTAACGTATCTGGCAGGATGCCTCAAAACACAATTTTATGTTTATTTTCAAGAGCTTTCTCACACTCAAGTCTTTCTGCTTCGTTTCTAAATGCAGATGGCTGTACACCAATAGAAATATCAGTGCTTTTAGTTACTTTCACATAAACCCGTGGGACACCTAAGGAGTTCTTGCCTTTACTCTGTCAAATACATTATCAAAATATATATACTTTTCTTCTTCCTCCTGCTCTGTAGCTTGGTGCCATTAGCTGATTATATTGAGCAATGGTGGTGCAATAAGGCCCAGATTCAGTTGAATAGAAGGGCATCTACTCTTTGCTCCACTGGATGGGAAATAGATCCCTCAGATGCAGATTCCAAGTGGAAAAAAGGCAATTGTGGAAAAATATATATATCTGTGTGATCGGTAAGAAAAACCTAAGAGACTATTTTGGCATTTGGTATTTATGCTACCCTTCTTTTAAAGGTAACGTATAGCAGTACAAATGGATGAGTCAAGAAAAGACTTGCACTACTTAAAATACATATATATAGAACCCAATGTCTACGTGCCATTGTTGGAAGAAATATCCTTCTGGGTTCAGTTCCAAGTGGGAGAAAAGACACTGGAAACATGGAAGCTGCTTGGAAAGATGGTTTATTGATGAACAGGATGGGTTCCTGGGCAGAAAAAAGGGGAGAGATGCTGAGGGTCCCTGGTTTTTATACCCTCTCTGGCTTTGAACTTCCTGGGGCACAAGCAGAGTATCCTGATCAGTTGCTGTCAGAGGTCATAGCTAGCTTTGTAGGTTGCCTGTGTGCTGAGTTTGGTTGAAACTTGGTGGGTGATATAATCTTCCAGGTGCCATGTGGTGAGATGAGTAGAAGGCAGTGGTGGGATTCAAATTTTTTTACTATCAGTTCTGTGGGCATGGCTTGGTAGGCATGGCAGGGGAAGGATACTGTAAAATCCCCAGTCAGAGGTGGTATTTGCTGGTTCTCTGAACTACTCAAAATTTCCACTACCGGTTCTCCAGAACTGGTCAGAACCGGCTGAATACCACCACTAGTAAAGGGCTAATCCTATCTGTTAGATTTGCATGAAGAGTCAGACGCGGAGTGCTTCAGTGAAGAGTTTATTAGTGACTACAGCTCATAACAGACCCGATTTGGCTGGGCTGCGGCTGCTACTTATAGCCAGCAGCCGCAGTTGCCAGCCAATCAGAGTGCAGGGTTTTCCCGCACTTTTTAAACCAATCATTTCTGACATTTTACAAGAACAGTTCAAACTTAACCAATGACATTCAAACCTGCATACATAACACTATCATGTCCTTAAAACCAAGTCTTAATCCCATCAATCTGGAGCTGAAATGGAGGCAGGGAGCTGCAGGAAGCTGCTTTGTCCTTCTCCTTTTCTCATCCAAGGAAATATACTATTCTGCCTTTTTAATATTTCCCAGAATATTTCATTCTTCTAGGGGGTGGGTGGGTGCTAACTTCCTACAGCATGTTAATTTGTAAGTGAGACCTGACAGTGAAATTCAAGATGCACCAATCTTTCTACAAGATGTAAGAGTTTATCCAAAAAAATGGACAAAAACTGGACCTGGATCAACTTGCAGCTGTATTGATGTTTAGCAGTATGGCAAGGATTTCAGATTCCCTATAATTGAATTACATCAGCATCAAAACTGACTCATCTCTCATACTACATTATCCTACTGGAATGAAGAAGATCTATGATAGTGTAATCTCTTTGAGGTAGACCAAGTTGGGCAACAAACATCACAAGAAATAGTAGAACTCTATTTTATAGGTTATACTAACTGTCAGACCCCAAGAGCCAAGGGTGATGTGTGGAATTATTTCTGAATAAATTATTGTTCACCTACTGACAGAATCTTGCCAGACCAAAAGCAGCTATCTGTATAACTATAGATATACCCTGTGAACTGCTAGGGAAGGGTTGTATTTACCCTCTTCCTGCCTACCAGATGTTCCAAGCAATGCTGCCTCTTTGCCCTCTGGAAGGAAATCTGTCCTCCTGGGATTCTAGACTACCTTCAACCACAGTAATAGACTCTTGAAAGCTTGACCGTGTTTCAACTTCTCTCCTTCTTACATCAAAGAGAATCAATGTGGGGCAACCTTGAGTTTCCCCCTCACCCTTTCCTGATTTTCTGGATTAAGGTATTCTTAATGGCTGGGCATTTTTTCTCCAGTCCTCACTAAGTATCACTTTCAACAAATTCACTACTCCATGCTGAAACTAGATTCCTGATTTCTGAAACTCTCTCTTTTTTGTACAGTTCCAGCACAACCTATGTGCATAAGTAGCAACCTTGCTGCTTCTGTGTTTTCTTGAGTGCAGTTACTTGGTTTCTCTTTGTTCTGTAAAAGTGCAATTATGGAAGCAGATAAATCTTTGAACTCATAACAAGGAATGACTAAGCTCTTCCATATCAAGATCCCCCCCTTTTTTTAGTAGAGTGAGAAGCACCACCCCTCTCCAGAATAAAATATTCTATAGAGGCAGGATAGAATATTTTCCCTAAAGGAGAAAAACTTCCTTAACAAAGGGAGAAAGCAGCCCCCAATCTTTCTGCTATAGGAAAACAGCCTAGATATATAGAAAACAACCTCAAGAGGTTAGGATTTATGAACAGAAATTTTGTAAAGCCAGCCCACTATATTCATAAACAAAGGGCAGACAGATTGAAATGGAAATTTCCATTTCCCCTTCTGCTTGTAGAGCCAGCCATGACCCCATAGAAATCTGGCAACAGCCATTAAAATATTATTGTATTTGACTTGTATGCCACCCCTCTCTGAAAGGACTTGGGGTGGCTCACAGATAAAAACATAGAATAAATAATTAAAGATTAAACCTAAACAAGCCAAATCTGACAGTAAAAACCCAATTAAAATCGCACCCTCCCCACAGGAGGTCAGTCCAGCCCAGCCTGTAAGAACAGCCAGGTTTTTAGATCACGCCGGAAAGAGGAGAGATCGGGGGCCAGCTGGAGCTCAACGGGTAGTTGATTCCATAAGGCGGGAGCCGCTACAGAATAGGCCCTTCCCCGGGGCACCGCCAGCCAACATTGTCGTGCAGACGGCACCCCAAGGAGTCCCAGCCTGTGTGCTCACACAGGGTGATGGGTATTTGATATTAAAGGACATGAAGAGGCAACTCAATCACAAAGCCCCCAAAATTGTATAAAAGCCCATCCGCTCTCTACTCCAATTTGTCAGCCACCCCGGAAACATGCTGCTGTCACTGTTGTTTCTGGCTACCGAATAAATGGAGACCTCCTTTCCAATTGCAGCCTGCCTCCAGTTCATCTCTCCTGCATCTTTCTCTGGACCTGATTTTACTTCCAACAGTAGGATGCCCCTCTCAAATCTCATGATGTGAGATTTTCTCATATCAACCCTGAATGATAACTACTGTGCTGTGTGTGGGGGGTGTGGCCTCCAGACACATTCATCGCCAATGCCCATCTACCTGACTTTTCTGGCAGTTACCAAAAATAAAGGGCCAAGGGTATCAACTAGTAAACCCAAGAAAAGTAGACACTCCCAGGAACTTTTAAATTCCAAAAGCAAAACTTTATTGGAGTCACCTTTTCGGTACTGAAGAATCAAAACCAACTCTCGTTTTTCCCATGCAATGCATGTATAGTTAAACAATAGCTTCTCTTTCTCCCCACCCTTGGTTGGTCACGTTGTCCAATTCTGAATTGTCCTTTTGCTTTGAGAATACTTCCCTTTTCTGTTGGATACCTGCATCAGTGGCCTTGGTGGGTCCTTGGTTCTCATGGTCCATCATTCCTTCTCCCTTTCCCTCCCCACACCCCAGTTCTTGGGCAAGTTGAGTAGTGATAAGACCTAAACATTTCAAAAGCGGTTCAACCTTGATAAAGTGCAGAGGGCAATTTGTGACAACGTTAATCCAAACAGGAGTTCAGTAGGACCAACTGAACAGCAAAACAGGTGAAGTCAAGGTCAGATAGCAGCGGCTGCAGAACAGGAAATAAAATAAGAAGGATTTTTAAAAAATGACTGGTTGCTGTTGAAAGAATTTTATAATTCTTTGACAGCCCGAAGTGTGTCAGGCTAAATTATTCCTTTGGGGCAGAGGTGGTATTCAGCAGGTTCTGACCAGTTCTGGAGAACCAGTAGTGGAAACTTTGAATAGTTCAGAGACCCAGCCAATACCACTTCTGACTGGCCCTGTCCCCATATATTCTCTGCCTCCCATTGAGTCCCAGCTGATTGGCTGGGTCTTCTTTGGTTGCCCTGCACAGGAGAACGGAGCTGGAAAGCAGGTTAGTGGGGTGGAGAGGGAATGGGGACTTTGCAGTATCCTTCTCCTGCCATGCCCACCAAGCCACGCCCACCAAGCCATGCCCACAGAACTGGTAGTAAAAAATGTTGAATCCCACCATTACTTTGGGGGCATTGTGCCTATAAATCAACCCTAGCTTTCAAGATACTAGACCTTAACTACGTTGGGAGGATTTTCTCAGCCCTGTTTGTGTTTTGAGAATGATAGGCACCAACAGGTCTTGCCATTCACCATAGGTGGATGTTATGGATGTCTTAAGGTCCATTCAGGGCCCCTAAAGAGCCACAGCGAAAGCCCTGGTCAGCATGAGCTGGCAAAGTTGCAGGAAAAGAACCATCCATCAAATAGAAAAAATAATGATAATTGGGAGCTCTACTTTCCTTTCTGGCTTTCGTCCCTGGCGATATTACTTGCTGAACTCATGGGGAAATGAAACGGACCTGCCTAACGGGCAACACTGGTTTTTCTCACCATCTTTACTGAGTCACTACGCAAACAACCATCAGCCAAATGCTATTAGGGATCTGGGAATGTGGACAAGAAAAGTTGTTTTCCTTAATTAATCAAAACGAACGGGTTACGGAAAAGCATGAAGACACCCAGTGCTCTTGGAATCCATTTGGTAATTTCAGTGAGGAAGCCTTCCTGAAGGGAACATTATTCCTACACGAAGAAGGGCTGCGGATGGAAGTCTCAAAGGTGCTTTTTCCAGGAGGCAACTGGACTTTCTTGTTTTTTTTTCTTTTGAAGACGTTTTGCTTCTCATCCAAGAAGCTTCTTCAGCTCTGACTGGATGGTGGGGAAGGGAAGGATTTATATTCCTTGCAGACAGCTGGTCATTTGCATCCTTTTAGAGGGTCGTTGAGGCCACTTGGAGGTTTATCTGTGTCCTCAGGGTCACCTGAGTAGTGCAAATGGTTCCTGTAGTCTGCAATTTTTTCCTCTGGCAATTTTTTCCTCTGGCAATCAGGTGTGTCTGGTTCGCCAGTAGTGCCCTTACCTTAGCCGAGATGCCCTGCGGACAGTCACTCATGCACTCGTCACTTCCCGAATCACAAGAAGATAGAGAAGAAGGCTTTCTTTCTTCTTGATCATCTATTTAGTTTGGAGGAGGCCTCCTATGCTTCTCCCAAGACGATGAAACATCCATATATTTTTTTACAACTTGTCTAGCCCTTGTTACTGAAGAGATACATTTGAAAATAATGTCTTTATCCCTATTGGGCAGTCGAAGTTAAGATCTTCTCCAGTTCGAGTGCAGCTAAGAAGAATGTTTTTATAGGTTTTTCCACAAGGATGTGGACCTGTTTTGCCATTGCTTTGTTTTCAGATAGTGGGGTTTTTTTTTAACCCAAGTTTCCAGATTAACCCTGGGATTCTTTCATGGCTACTTCTCCAATTTTATTCTCAGTTTCTCGGAGTCTTTCCAAGTTCCTTCTTGTGGCCTGCCTGACCATTAGTGATCCTTCTGACAAACCACCTGGTTTTGGCTTGCCTCGTTTCGTCTGGTCAAAATTGAACAGGATTATGGGTGATCCTGAAAGAAGTGCCTCTGCCCACTCTATCAGCGAGGATGGAAAGATTCCCCCTGTTGCGACTGATGTGCTGATATGCAAAGTAATAACATGCTGTGCAATTGCCCATGATGGGTGTCCTCTGACTCCTTAGAAGATCTGGATGAAGCAATGCCAGAGGCCATCACCTGGATAGCTGAATTGGACATCCAGTTAGGAAAATAGAGGGAGAGGTGAGAGAGACAGAGACAGAGAGACAGAAAAGTAGAGGGAGAGGTAGAAAAGAGTGAGAGAGAGAGAGAAGGAGAGAAGAAGACTGAAACTCACACACACACATAGACAGAAAGAGAAAAGAGTCAAAGAGACAAGAAAAAGAGAGAAACAGAGAGAAAGAAAGAGTGAGATAAAGAGACAGAGAGGAGACAAAAAGAGAAAGAGAAAGAATGAATGAAAGCAAGAGAGGGAGAGAAAATAAGAGACAAAGAGCGAAAAAGTGACAGAGAGAAACAGAGAAAGAGAAATAAGAGAGAGGGAGGGAGAGAGGGAGAAGGAAAAGGAGAGAAAGAGAAACAGATGGACAAACAGACAGAGACCGAAAGAGAAAGAGGGGGGAGAGAAGAGAGAGAGAGAGAGAGAGAGAGAGAGAGAGAGAGAGAGAATGTTCTAAGTGAAGAAACCAGTCAAAGAAAAGGCTGCTTTCAAAAGCCACAATCTACCTCAAAGAACTGAACGGGAGGGCATAGTCAGCAGGAGTGCATTAACTAGACACTCCCAGATGCTCACTTCACATTCTGAGATGGAGGTTTGTTAAGGACAGGGTTAAAAATTCATCATGCAGCCAAGAATTATGAGCAGGATGGAAGATGAAACCTAAGCAACGGGGCTGTACAATTCCCTGCTCCGTTATTAGAATTTATAGAAAGAACACGCAGCAACAGTTTACGTTTCCGGGCCCTTTCCTCTCTTTTGTTGCCATCCAAAATCTGTCAGGTTAGATCTGGAGGGGGTGTCTGTGGTGCGGGGAGAGAATTGTAGTAAGCTGATAGCAACATGAGCCATCTGGAAGTCCCTACATTTAGATGGTGAATCACACAATCACTCTTTGGCAACATAGCTATTTAAAAGTAAAACGTTGCTAGAAGAATCGAATAGGCCTGCAACACAGCATTAAAACGAATGGCATCGGCTTCAGTTCACTTCAGGAAGTGCATGGAGTGACTTAACTGCTGTAGGATTGCAGTGAAACTTGGGAAAGTAGGAGAAGACAGACCATAGGTAGCCCTGAGGGGTTCTGAATCAGTTTATATTGAAGTATCTTCAGGTCATGCCCTCCTTTGTGTTATGTAATATATGTCATATGAAATTTTGCCTTTTTTAAAAAAATTGCTCCATTGATTACTTGAATTGTAACAGATTTACAAAATGTTTATGTGTTTCCCCCCACCAGGGAATTCTTATATTCTTATATATGTATATTTTTCTTATATTTAGTTTAGAGTTCCTTACGCATTCTGTAAGTTCTTCTATTTTCCAGTCTTGCACGTAACAATCTCTAGTATTCCTTTTTTCTATTTCAGTTCTTAACCTTATAGCTTTTCCTTTTCTGATTTGAAGTCCCAGGAGGTTTCCTGGCTTATTTACATGCTCAGAAAAACTTTTGTTTGACATATTTCATCTTCTTGTGGAGTTCTTTCATTTCCAATAAATCTTGAGGCTTTTTAGTTGTCTTGGTTAGTGGGTTTTTTAAAATGTTTTAGTTCTTCTAGTTTTTCTTCCAGTTGTGATTTCCATCTATTGCAGTCTCTTTTTGTCATGTTTGCTTAGAAGAACTTCTCTCAAGTAAGCATTACATGACTTCATCCATTTACTTGTCCCTAACATCACTGTAGTTGTATATATTTTATAGAAATGTTTTCATACTTCTTTGCATTTCTGTAATATGCATTGCTTCAGGTAGTAAGATCTCATTCATTCTCCATCTGAAACCAAGTTTCTTGCAAGAGCTGTGGTGGCGCAGTGGTTAGAATGCAGTATTGCAGGCTAACTCACTGCTCACTGCCATCAGTTTGATCCTGACCAGCTGAAGGTTGACTCAGCCTTCCGTCCTTCCGAGGTGGGTAAAATGAGGACCCAGATTGTTGGGGGCAATTGACTGACTCTGTAAACTGCTTAGAGAGGGCTGTAAAGCACAGTGGAACTTTAGGGCTCATCATTTAATGGGGTGAAAATTAATATTTGCAAATTTTTTTCAGTGAGGGGGTTCTAAAAATATGTGTTTTTACACAGAGAATTCAAATCTGCTGTCATTTTTGCAACTGCACAACATTGCACATCTGGCAAACCAATCTGGTACAATCCAAAAGAACCAATCCTGTCTCTCTGATCTTTAATGAAAGCAAGTTCCTTCAATGGCATCTTCATCTCCTTAGGGCAGGTATAGTTTAATGTGAGTTCCTTTTCTTGCAGCCAGCAGGGCAGCCAAATTTGGCACACAGAACAATTTGACACTTGCAGTTGGGGATGTTAAACAGTTTGTCAAGTTTCACAGTGAAAGTCTCTTTGACATCTAGCTTTCCTCTACCAAGAGATATGTTTTTGGCTTGATTGCAGCTTTCTTGGATCTTGTTCAAGATTTGTCACTTGTGAATTTACAACAGGGGTCACAAAAGAACTGTTCCACTTTTCAGGCACTTTTGTCTCTTGCAAGACTGGCTGCTGGGTAGTTTCTAGCATCATCACTACTTTGTTCTCTTAACAGTAGGCCATATCTGAGAACGTCTTGCGGTGTTGGGAGTTCAGAAGGCAACAAGTCTCTGCCAGTCCCAATTAGGTTGCTCATATGAGTGAATGTCTTGTCTTTTTAAAAAAAGCCATTACAGATCAGTTATCACACTCACAGGAAACAAGGCCAGCAGTATTAACACCCTCAGACAAAATAACGTTTAACAAAAAGAGAAAGACAGCTGAACCTGTGGAACGAAGCAAACAAAATGTTAAAAAGTTATGATATTTATGTAGTACTTAGCAAGGACATCTAAATTATATTAAGGTAACCAAAATATCTTTACAACCCTCAAGGCATGTCTCAACCTTTGAACACCCCTAGTGTTTGGAAATTGAAAGTTGAAAAAATTGACACATCCTAAATTGGAGCAGTATATAAATCTAAGTGATATTGTGATGACCCGGGACAAGACATGAAGGCTACACAGCCAGCTGGGAGTTCAAACTCCCCTTTAATCAGGAGTGGGATTCTACCAGTTCACACCTATTCACTAGAACCAGTTGTTAACATTCTAAGCAGTTCGGAGAACCGGTTGTTAGAAGAAATTACTGGCCTAATCCTGTAAGGAAGGCAGGAAGGAAACATTCTGGTTTTGCTTACAGAAACTGCCTCTCCATTAACCCTTATTACATTCTTGACAGGACTAGACTTCCTGTCTCAGGAACTTCTCTGGAGTTATTTTTCTTTCCTTTGTGGGTACTTTGCTTGTGTGGAGTGACCATTCAAAGTTACAGTGGCACTGAAAAAAGTGACTTATGACCATTTTTCACACTTACGACTGTTGCAGCATCCCCACAGTCATGAAAGGCCAGGTGAGGAGATGCATGCCTCGATGTGAGTGATATTGAGTTGGCCACGCCCAGCCAATAACATGACCATCAAACCATGTCCACCCAGTCACATGACCACCAAGCCACACCCACCAACTAAGCCACACCCACAGAACTGGTTGTTAAAAAATTTGAGTCCCACCCCTACCTTTAATGCTGCAAATTTCCCCAAATGCTCCCATGTTCTTGGCAAGTCCTGGAGCAAAGTGCACACATGCACACATGGCAGTCTCTGGCTGTGCAGAGTCCAGCAAAACAAAGGAACAGGGAAATGAGTCCATGAAGCAAGGAACAAACAATGAGTCCACAAAGGAAAGAACAAACAATGAGTCCATGAAGCAAGGAAGAAGCAAGCAGTCCTGCAAACTCCAAATGTCTTCAACAGCACACAAAACTCTACAAATTCAGTGTTTGTTCCCAACAGATGCCTCTTCCCACAGCATCTCCTTAAGTCTCAGTCCCCAGGTATGCCTTGTGAAGAGGGGTGGGGTGCTTTCCTCCTGAGTAGTTGGGTCAGCCTGCACTGTTCCTGCCTTCTCTCCACTCTCCGTGCTTGAGGATCAGGAGGGGGTGATCCTTGCTCATCGCCTGAGCTCCATCATTCCTCATGTCCACTGCTTGCTCTCTCTTGGTCGTCCTATCCCTGTTCCTCCCTGCTAACAAGCTGTCCCAATCCTGAGAGGCCCTGGGCTGCCTCGGCCTGCTCCTCCCCACATTCCTATGAAGCCACCCCCTCGATCTTCATCAGCTCCAGCTCCTGCTCATTCTCCTCCACAGATTCAGGCTCTGATGGGGTCATGACAGCTACTATAAGAATTGAGTTGTGGTCTGCATATCTCATTGTACAGATCTAGACTTCTTAATAAATGGTGTGAAAGCCTTAATGCAGCACATATTAATCCATTAATTTCTATTAACAGAGAGAAGGAATTTTCATAGAATTGTTCCTTGCCTCAGTTTAGGGTCTAGATCAGTGGTTCTTAACCTTTTTGAAAGAATCGCCCCCTTGAGCCATTGAGGAAGTTGTCATTGCTTCCCTCCCCCAACATAACCACCCCCCTGCTACCTCTTAGAGTCCCCAAGGGGGCCAGCAGAGGGGCACTAAGAGGTGGCAGGGGGGCGTTTGAGGCATCGGCCCTGCAGGTTCACCCACTGACTGTAGTAACGCTCCAGAGCTGGCGCCTCCAATGTGGAAGCGGTGGCGTGTTATGTGCCACTGCGGCTGCATTTGACGCGCCGCCCCCTGCCACCTCTTAGCATCTCCAAGGCCAAGGGGACCAGCAGAGGGGCACTAAGAGGCAGCAGGGGGGCATTCGAGGCGCCGTCCGGCCCTGCAGCAGTTTCACCCATTTTGGTGCTGGCTCTGGATCGGTGCTACAGTCAATGGGTGAGCCTGCAGGGCCAGCGCCTTGAACGCCCCCCTGCCACCTCTTAGTGTCCCCAAGGGGGCCAGCAGTGGGGCGCTAAGAGGCGGCAGGGGGGAGGCGCATCGAACGTGGCCGCGGCGGCACATAATGTGCCACTGCTTCCACATTGGAGGCAATTGCTCTGGAACAGTGCTAGTCAATGGGTGAACCTGCAGGGCTGGCCAGCACCTCGAACACCCCCATCGCCTCTTAGTGCCCCTCTGCCAGCCTCCTTGGGGACGCTAAGAGGCGGCAGGGGGGAGTTTGAGGCGCCGGCCCTGCAGGCTCACCCCATTGACTGTTGTACCGCACCTGAACCGGCATCTCGAATGCGGCAGCATGTTGGGAAAAGCCGCCACCACCGCTTTCCCAAAGTGCTGCCACTCTCGGATTCTTTCTGTCTGTCCATCTGTCCGTCCATCCATCCATCCATCCATCCATCCATCCATCCATCCATCCATCCAAAAGGTCTGTCTGTTTGCCTGCCTGCCTTCCCACCTATCTACCTACCTGTCTGTCTTTTTGTCTACCTACCTATCTATCTACCAATATAGATCTCTCTCTCTCTCTCTCCCAATATATCTCCCTCCATTGCCCCCATATTGCCCCCTTCCATTTCTTCGCCCCCACATTGCCCCTTTTCGTTCCATCGCCCCCCTGAAAAACAAAATTGCCCCTTGGGGGGCAATATCGCCCAGGTTAAGAACCACTGGTCTAGATGGTGCCTTCTTTTCTTAGTTTTAGCATTAGCATTCTTTTTTATCTTCTAGCTTTTTCCAGGAAGGTGATTTAAAATAAATTACAATTCCATTTTTCTTTGTTTTTGCTGCTTTGTATTCTTGACCTCTTCTTTTTGTTATACCAAACTGAGATGCTCTTGCTTTATGTGAATTTTTCATAAGCAAACAATACCAGCATAACATCTTTGGAGCTTCTCAAAAATTGTCCTTTGTTTTGTTAGTCAATTTGCATTTAATGAGATTCATGTTGCCTTATCCATTGTGGTTATGGTTTTATTTCAGGTTAATGCTGCAACTACACCAGTGGAATATCAGAGTTGGAAGGGACCTTGGAGGTCTTCTAGTCCAACCCCCTGTTCAAGCAGGAGATCCTACACCATTCTGGACAAATGACTGTCCAATCTCTTCTTTAAAATGTCTATTTGTCCTAGTTAGAAAACACAGTTTATTTGATTAGAAAAGGGGAGAGATTGTCTCAGCAATCTTTGTGCCATCAGACAATTCTCTTTACAAGGGCAGATGCAGTAATTTAAGTAATTATTCTGAATGCTAGAAAACATTCACTTCGTGCATCAGGGTTACTTTATTAGCCAATTTATTCCGTTCAGTCATCTAAAACATCGGTCCCTTTGGTTGGGAAATGCATTTGGAGTTCCATTCCAATTCAACAAATCATCCGAGGATGCTTTCTTCCAATTTTGTGAAAATGTCAGCTTCTAATAAATTCAAAGAAACTCCAAATTCCTAATAATTACAGCCAGGGGAGAAATTAGATGTTTGAATCCTTTAAAAATCACCAACAGTAACACAATTGCATTAGCTTGATATCATTATCTCTGAAAGTAACAGAACCTGGCCGATCGTGTCTAAGGTTAGAACTTTGTAGTTCTTAGGTGGCATGTAGGCTAAAGTAGGACACCAAAAAAAGTCATCATTGTAAATTAAATAGGTTTATATTTGCCCTCTTTTGTTCCAGAAGACTAACATGAATTACCTAGATAACTGCCTGAAGGGACGTAGTAGCTCAGTGGCTAAGACTCTGAGCTTGTCGATCAGAAAGGTCAGCAGTTCGGCAGTTCGAATCCCTAGCACTGCATAATGGAGTGAGCTCCCATTACTTGTCCCAGCTTCTGCCAACCTAGCAGTTCAAAAGCATGTAAAAAAATGCAAGTAGACAAATAGGGACCCCTTTGGTGGGAAGGTCACAGCATTCCATGTGCCTTTGGTGTTTAGTCATGCCGGCCACATGACCACACAGACGTCTTCAGACAGCACTGGCTCTTTGGCTTTGTAACGGAGATGAGCACTTCCCCTGTATGTGCGAGGGGAGCTTTTACCTTTACCTGACTGAAGTTTAAGAGAAAATTATTTTTCTCCTGGTTAGGATGGAAAACAATCACATTGTTGGGTTGGATAACATAATTCTTGACCGAAATTAATAATGAGTTCGCTCTTCTCTGTGAGTAAGACTGAGAGATGTCCATGTCATTCCCCAAAAATGAGTTTTTAAAAACACTGTGTAAGGTAGTCCAACAGGTCTATTTTTCTCTGTCATCCCAAAAGGAAAGTTTGCCTTGATACAACCTGATTAAAAATTGGATGGTGAAGTCTCAAGAAATAGTAGACTAGGTTGGGAAGTTTTGAAAAATCCTGCATGACAATGGTAAACTCTGGTTAAGCTGTCCAGAGTCACTTGATACTGAGATAGGCAGCATATAAATTTAATAAATAAACAGTTTTCTTATTGCTTCTGAGAAAAAGTCACCACTAAGCGCAGGAAATCAGGAGTCCAGATGGTTTAAATAAATACAGGTTTATTTTGTGCCAACACTCTCTATGAGGATCTGAATTATAATGTTCAAGGCAAATAGGCAGTTGATAAGAGTCAATGGAATTCAAGATGTGGTTGGACTTAGCTCTCTTGTGGGCATGAAGGGACTCGAGACTAATGACACGTTTGACTCTCCCTCCCTTGAGGCCAACCTGATCATCTCCTACATCAGGTTTATTTCATGCTACTTTTAAACAAGAATCTGAACTACTAACGCTCAAAGCGAGTTAGCAGAGGATAAGAGTCAAAGGAATTCAAGGTAGGATTGGACTTAGAACTCTTGTGGGCATGAAGGGTCTTGAGACTGGTAACATGCTTGACACTATCCTCAGACTTAGCCTAGTCATCTCGTATAGGCAAGGTGTGTGCATGGAATCACTAGGAGTGGTTACTTTTTTGCCACCATTACTCAATTTCTGTGGCAGATGTGAATAGCCCCATCTCTCTCGACATCCCCCAAAGTTTACCATTGGCCCAACTGATCAGCCTGCAGCAGGGAAATGGCAACACTGAGCCAGATTTCTGGGGAAAAAATGGGACACAAATGATCTCCTATCTTAAGAAAGCTGAGAACAGAAAGATGAAGAATCCACATTCTGACTTTATTCCTGGGGACTTCACGAGTATGCTCTTGTTTCCTTGACAACAGTGTGGAAATGCTGGAGCCCTTCTTTCTTCAGAGATCTCTTTTTAAGCTTCTGAATCCATTCTGCAGCTTGGAAGCTTCCTGTAGGTCTTTTATCTAAGTATGATCCAGGTATTTTGGGGGATCAGCCAAGGTTTTCTAGGGATTGTTACTAGATGTGGAGTGGGGGATGGAAACTGATAAGTAGAATAGAAAAAATAAGTGAGAGCAGAGGCACCGTGGCTCAGCAGTTAAAGATGCTGAGCTTGTCAGTTGGAGAGTTGACAGTCTGGGTTTGAGACCCAAGCACCATGCAATGGGTGAGCTCCTGTTGCCCTCGGAAGCTGTGGGAGCGCCATTACTTGAGACCTTCAAGAAGAGATTGGACTGCCATTTGTCAGAAATGGTGTAGGGTCTCCCGCTTGGGCGGAGGGTTGGACTAGATGACCTATAAGGTGCATTCCAACTCTGATTATCTGTTATCTGTTCCTTGCTCCAATTCCTTCCCACCTAGCAGTTCAAAAGCTGTTCTGACCCAGGCTTCCTAAACCGTAATCACGCACAAACTTATTTTAAAAACAAGACTTACTTTATTACAATGCTGGGAATTGTTTCATTCCTAACCAGAATTAATCCAAACAGTCCCCTGAGATAAGCACACACTTTTTAGTTCTGTGAAGTGCTGCCAAAAACAGAAGTATCAAATAAACTAGAAAAGAAACCAACCAAAGTACAAAAAAAAACCAACCAAAGTACAAAGGGCTTCAAGGATGACTCTGAACTGATCGAACTACTTTGCTTCCTGCAAAGGTTTCATCATCTTGGCCTAACCTTTATCCCTTATGGGAGGGGCAATCACCTCCCAGCCTTACTCCCGAGTCACCCCTTTTGTTTCAGCTGCTCTCACCTTCTAGCAGCTCTGCGCACATGCGCACTGGGAACAGGCTCCCCTGGTTCCTCTGCCTCACTGCTGTCAGATTCCAAAGGCTCTGAAGGCAGCACTCCATTCCCAGCCCCATCTCTGCATCAAATGCAGGACCCTTGTCCAAGTCCTCTCCAGGCTCCCTGACTGGTCCCTGTTCTTCCCCATTGCCCAATTCCACTACTGGCTGCACTGGCTGCCGGCGAACCAAAACCAAAAGCATGCAAATGGGAGTAGATAAACAGGTACCACTTCAGTGGGAAGGTTACAGCATTCCATGTGCCTTTGGTGTATACATATGACTATGTATGGAAATGGCTTCAGACAACACTGGCTCCCTTGGCCATGAAACAGAGGTGAGCTCTGTGCCTGAGAGTCAGACATGACTGACTGGAACACCTTGACCTTTAGAGTCTTCACCACAGGATCTTTGAGGGCATAAACAAAAATAATAATTAAAGGTTACTGAGTTGAAGACATTGGCTTAATTCAGGAAAAACCAGTTGTTGCACAGGAAATCTGTTTGCAGTTGTATTTATTTACTTCCTGAAATCTCAGCTTCCAAGGACTGTACTGATGTCACTGGACAGAGATGGGTAAGCATATGGGAGTTTTTCCTCCAGCTTCCTTAAATGTTTCGGTGTGTGTTTGTACATGTGTTAAACAGGCTTAGCAGAATTCAATACAGAGTTTGCTTGCTTTACCATCATCTAGAAAAAAATATTTTTTTCATTTTATTTATTTGTATCCTGCCTGCATTATTTTTAAAAATAACTCAAGGCAGTAAACAGCCCCAACACATCTTCCTCCTCCTATTTCCCCACAACAACCCTGTGAGGTGGGTCAGGCTGAGAGAGAATGATTGGCCCACGATTACCCAGTGGCTATCATGGCTAAGGCAGGACTTGAACTCACAGTCTCCTGTTCTCTAAGGACTGGTGCCTTAACCACTAGACCAAACTAAAATTCAGTGTTGTTGAACATCTGTATTTTTATATGATCTATGGCAGACAGGAGGCTGTCTTCCAGAAAATGTGAAAGGGAATTTGGAACTGCAGTCCCACAGGTGCTTTTTCAAGAGGCAACTGGACTTTCTTTGTTTATCCATTTCGCTCCTCATCCAAGAAGTAAGGATCTGAATTATAATGTTCAAGGCAAATAGGCTGTTGATAAGAGTCAATGGAATTCAAGATGTGGTTGGACTTAGCTCTCTTGTGGGCATGAAGGGACTTGAGACTAATGACATGTTTGACTCTCCCTCCCTTGGGAGCAACCTGATCATCTCCTACATCAGGTTTATTTCATGCTACTTTTAAACAAGAATATCTGAACTACTAACGGTCAAAGCGAGTTAGTAGAGGATAAAAGTCAATGGAATTCAAGGTAGGATTGGATGTAGAACTCTTGTGGGCATGAAGGGACTTGAAACTGGTAACATGCTTGATACCACCCTCGGGCTCAGCCTGGTCAACTCCTATAGGCACAGGTGTGTGCATGGAATCACTTGGACTGGCTACTTTTTTGCCACCATTACTCAATTTCTGTGGCAGATGTGAATAGCGACATCTCTCTCAACACCCCCCAAAGTTTACCATTGGCCCAACTGATCAGCCTGAAGGAACTTCTTCGATGAGATGTGAAATATCTTCAAGGAAAAACCAAGGAAGTCCAGTTGCCTCTTGAAAAAGCACCTTTGGGACAACCATGATCTAGATGACTGAGAATCTCTGTAGACATCTGGAACTGCAGATTTATAGTGTGAGAAGCCCCCCCTTTACTCTCCTACAGAATGAAATATTTTGGGGAATATTAAAAGAGGCAGAATATTATATTTCCCCAAAGGAGAAATGGAGAGACGTGCTCTTAAAGGCAGAAAGCAGCCCCAGCCTTCCTGCTGTAGGAAACAGCCTACAGCAGATGCCTGAAGTCTTTAGAGGTGGATATTTTATGCCCATCAAGAAATCCAGGCCAGCCTATTCACAAACAAAATGCCTTCAGCCACAGGCTGGAGCTGATGGCATCAAGAATTTGCACTCCCCCTACCTAAATTCTAAGGACAGGACAGGCCATTTAGAATTTGATAAGATTAACCCACCACCATTGAAATAGCAAAAGTCACAAGGCACACTATATTGCACAACCCCCCTGGAGCATCTCAATCACCAAACCCCAGAACCCTATCAAAATCCATCTACTCATTCAGCCATTCTGTCAGCCACCCCAGAAATAATGCTGCCACCACTAAAGTTTCTGGCATCCAAATAAACAGAGACCTTCTTTCCAACCAGTCAGCTTCCATTGATTTTTTTCCCCTCCCAGATTGGAACCCGACTGCATATTTCTTCCGACAATAGGCACTACCATGAACTCTTAAAGATTATAGACTTTGGACCCAAAGACAAAAACTCATAGAAACAGCAGCTTGATTTATACAATGCTGCTTCCTGATCTTGGGGATTGACTCACACAAGAGTTAGAAGGGATGTTCTGAATGCAGAATGAAAGTCCTTCTGCAATTAGAAGAAGCCAAGCAGTTAGGAAGACCTCAGCTGGGGAATGGCGCCCAACTGCTAGAGTTATGATGAGGTAGCCTAAAGCCTAGATACTCAACCTTCTTCCCAAAATAGAAGTTCTTCTCCACAACACACCCAGAGACTTAATCATTGCACTGCTAATTAGCTGCAACACGAGAAAGCTGCAAGGTGAGCTGATTAATGTCACCATTGCTAAAAATACGATAATGGTGGAATTTCAAAAAGAGACAACCTTGACTGACTCGGGCCATGACATTTGTAATTGATCTGTACAAAAGAGGAAAGGCCTGGAAGGATGGAAGTATGCATGCACGTAAACACATTTAACTGAGGATGAGAATAGCAAGAGACCATAATTGGGGGCCCTTTTTGAGGTGTACATCCTGATTCCTACATTTCCCTTGGGTCAGCTTTATTTTATTTATTTCATTTTGTTTGTTTGTCAAACATATACAAGATAACAAGTATAAGTATGAACATAAAGAGGAACAAAGTTTGAGGTTAAAGCTGTGAGGTGTTGAGACTGTAACAATGAAGTTGGGTAGGGCGTTCCAGGCGTTGACCACTCTGTCGCTGAAGCTGTATTCTCTGCCATCGAGTTTGGAGCGGTTTACCTTGAGTTTGTATCGGTTGTTTGCCTGTGTATTATTGTGGTTGAGGCTGAAGAAGTCATTGACGAGCAAGATGTTATAGCAGAAAATTTTGTGAACTGTGCTTAGATCGGACCGCAGGTGGAGTAGTTCCACATTGTCAAAGCCCAAAATTTTGAGCCTGGAGGCAGTGGGAATTTTATTGTGAGCAGAGGAGTGGAGTATTCTTGTGAAATACCTTTGAACCCACTCAATTGTGTTAACGTCCGATATACAGTGTGGATTCCAGGTGGACGAGCTGTATTCAAGAATTGGTCTGGCAAAGGTTTTGTATGCCCTCGCAGCTTCTTCCTTAACTCTACTCTGGACATTTACAAAAGGGTGTGGAATGATTCTGAATGCATGTTGGGATATTTTAAAGGACTCTGACTTAACTCAGAGGATTAACCACTGCAGAGATAGGTGTGTTTTCTGTCTCTTTCCAGCAGTTTATCCTATGTAAGCTACTTACATTTGCCTTGAGGAATTTTGTGCCAGGCAGGCAATGTAATTTACTTTGTCAGGGCAAAGAGGCTATGTGTGCATGGTTTTCTTTTTTAATCTCCACCTCTCCTGGATGAGAGCCTCCCCTCCCCCGTGTTGGCTTGTAGGTGAAAGTCACTCAAAATAGAAGAAAAATAAAACAACAGCATGGTTACTTGCTTCCCTTCACTTTAGAAATGGTGGGTGAAGAGGCTTCAAAGATATGTCTTTTATACCTTCCCTTTTGTATGTTTAAAAATCACACACACAGTACAACAGAGTTGGAAGGTCCTTGGAGGTCCTCAAGTCCAGCCTCTTCCTTAAGCAGGAAACCTTATCTGTTCTGTTCTGATCATTATTATGTTTCTCCTATTATTTCTTCTAAAGAGCAGCACTCAGCAAAAATATGAGTTATATAGATTACTAGCTGGATATCCGTGGTTCGCTACGAAACTATAAGGGGGTGGGGGGGAATTCTGCCTCTGCCTACCAGCATCCATCGGTATTCATCTGGCTAGTGTCCTGTCAGTGTGTGAGAGAATTGAGGGCTGTTTGGAAACTGAAACAGTATTTGCTGTGTGGGCAAGGAGGAGACAGCAAGGAGCCTGGGCGTGGCTTAACTCAACTGTTCTGTACTAAGGCTGCTTGGTGCTCTGAAACTGAAACTGAAACTCCTCTCCTCTGCTTGTGTTTTGCAGGTGGGTGAGGAGTAGAACTCCTTTGCATCAGAGCCTGTTAATAATAATATAGGAAATACTAATGCTCTGATGGTCATTTGGAAAAATCCTTTCTTAGTGAGCCCCTAGAAGCCAAGAGGAACATATGTGCTCAATTTCAAGTTTAGTTCTGGAGATTTTGTGATGATACATAAGGGGTATTTTGCTTTTATGTATATAGATAACTCATCTTTATAAAGATATATTCTGGATAATGCGATAAAGGCAGCTGTGCTGAATCAGGACAAAGCCTTATATATTCCCAGTATCCAACCAGATGCATCTGAAGGAGGGGGAAATATTCTTTTTCTCCACCCTTGTTCTCCAGCACTTGATCTTTGCAGGCCAGCTGACCTCATGCTGGACATAATATCACATCTCAAGACTGAGAGCATTTGATAGACTCTTGTATGTGAGTTTATATAATCTTGAAAACTATCTAGCTATGAGTTTATATCCCCTTGAAAAAGTATCCAATTTAATGGCCATGGCCAGGGCTAGTGATAATGAGCACCACAATTGATTCCTCAACTTCCTGTCTGTTTCTAAAACAAGGTAAAGTTAATTTTCTTTCCTGTTAGGAAAGAAAGAAAGAAAGAAAGAAAGAAAGAAAGAAAGAAAGAAAGAAAGAACAAAAGAAAGAAAGAATGAAAGAAAGAAAGGAAGAAAAGAAAAGGAAGAGAGAAAGAAAGAAAGAAAGAAAAGAAAAGAAAAGAAAAGAAAGAAAGAAAAAGAAGAGAGAGAGAAATAAAGAAAGTTTTTTTTAGTTTTCTTTCCAAGAGAAAAAGGGAAAATTAGTTTTCTTTCCTAACAAGAAAGAAAGAAAGAAAGAAAGAAAGAAAGAAAGAAAGAGAAAGTTAGTTTTCTTTCCTAACAAGAAAGAAAAAAAGAAAAGAAGGAAGAAAAAGAAGTGAGAGAAAAAAAGAAAGAAAAAAAGGGAATGTTAGTTTTCTTTCCAAGAAAGAAAGAACGAAAGGGAAAATTAGTTTTCTTTCCTAACAAGAAAGAAAGAAAGAAAGAAAGAAAGAAAGAAAGAAAGAAAGAAAGAAAGAAATAGATAGTTTTCTTTCCTAACAAGGAAAAAAGAAAGAAAAGAAAGAAAAAAAGAAAGAAAGAATGAAAGAAACCTTAAGTGAACCTCTCTGAATTCTGCAGACAAAGGCAAGTGTGTTGTCTAGGGAAAGAAGAGGCGTTGTTGCTTGCAACTTACAGGACCAATGAATCACAAGACTAACAGCTCTTGGTAGACCTGTCTTGCTGAATGTGTTCAGTTCTTCTTTTAAAGTCATCCATGTGGGTGACTATCACTTTTCTTTGCAGTTACAAATCCTACAGATTAATTATGCAACCTATCCAACCCTGTTGAAATCAAGTGCTTCCCCAACCCAATTCTCCAGCTGGGATGGCTTCTCCAGCTAACACAACAGAGGATCTACATTGACCACACAACTGGTCAAGTTCTCCCTGAAGGCCAGGACCTGGCAATCTAAAGCAATATTTTCAAGCAATCCATCTGTAAACCACAGAGAAAATGTTCCTGGTGAGAAAAATGAGAGGACGGGGTGTTCCAGCAGGAGGAAGACCAGGGTTTAAAAGTCTGAGCTTCAACTTCAACAGGTTGTTCATTAGGCAGGCAAAATCTTGAGCCCTATTCTATCGAATGCCGCAAGTCATCAGAAATGGTTTGTTTTTGAAGCTGAAGACATTTAAGGGAGTGAAAAGGAGACCCAACTATTCCTTAAATGGCAAAAAGCTGCCATGGAGCTCAGCAAAAAAAATAATAATCAAAGTATGCCATTATGAAAGCATGCTGGAAATTCACAAGATCATCCTCCCCGCAAACTGGCTGGATCTCAAATTTATCTTCCTAAAGGTATGACTGTAAAAGGAAAGAATTCAGTGACAAAGTCTGTGTTCATATTAGTCAGGGGTTGCTTTTTTTTCCCCCATCACAAAGCATCAGTCAAGAAACGTACCACAGAGGACCAATGTACCATTGCCTAAAGCTTTTGACAACAGCAAATTCTTTCCAAATACATTTCTCCAGTTATTAATTTATGGGTGAGCCAAGAACCACAGAGAGGTAGCCAGTTAAAAAAATGAAGAGTGCCAACTTTCTACTTTTCCTGGCCAAGAATGAAATTATGGGAGAAGTGGATAAGGAATCTTCTTAGTCTTTCTGAAACCTACTGAATTCAACAACACATCCATGTAAAGCTTATATTTTAAATCAAGGTTCATGCCCCAAGACATAAACATAGCAAATTTCTCCAGCCTGTTTGTCCTTAAAAGCTAGAGTTCAGAAGTTAATAAAATGAAAGCTCAATTGCTTAATAGGTGTTCACAAATCTGCCCTTTTATATGTGTGTGTGTGTGTGTGTGTGTGTACAGAGAGCACACCACACCTCCCCACCAGTATTTATAGAGAGACGGCAGCTCCGATCACACTTTGCTCACACAAGCATGAAGCCGAAAGCACCAGCCTGAAGATGGCAAGTGGGACCTCATCAAAACATCGCCAAGATACTCTCAATCTTACATGTATGTAGGTAGGTAGGTAGGTAGGTAGGTAGGTAGGTAGGTCTTGGTATATTCGGGTCTTATCCTGTGTAAGATTGAGAATATCTTGGCGATGTTTTGACGAGATCCCACTCGCCATCTTCAGGCTGGCATCTTCAGCTTTGTGCTTGTGCCAGCAAAGTGTGATCTGGTATATATATGTTAGTCAAAAAGGGTTTTGAGCAGAGCTGCAGACATCTAACATAGCTTTGATCTGTCGGTGGAGATTCTTAAGTGATCCAGGTCATGGTTGTCCCAAAAGTGCTTTTTTCAAAAGGCAACTGGACTTTGTTTTGACTTGAAGATGTTTCGCTTCTCATCCAAGAAGCTTCTTCAGTTCTGACTGAATTTAGAACTACGCTGCCTTCATTCCAACCTAAGCGTAGTACATAAAATTATCTACTGCAATGTCCTACCCTTCAATGACTACTTCAGCTTCAACCACAACAATACACAAGCACATAATAGATACAAACTCAAGGTAAACTGCACCAAACTTGATTGCAGGAAATACGACTTCAGCAATGGAATGAAGAAAGGGAAGAGAAGAGGAAGAAAAGGGAAGGGAAGAGAAGGAGAAAGGGAAGGAAGAAAGGAAAAGGGAAAGGAAAAGGGGAAAAAGGGAAGGAGAAAGGAAAGGAGAAGAAAAAGGAAGGGAAGGAGAAAGGAAAAGGAAGTGGAAGAAAAGGGAAGGGAAAGAGAAAGGAAAGGAAAAGGGAAGAAAAAAGAAGGGAAGTGTTATGTATGCAGGTTTGAAATCATTGGTTAAGTTTGAATTGTTCTTGTAAAGTGTTGGAAATGATTGGTTTAGAAAGTGCGGGAAAACCCTGCACTCTGATTGGCTGTCAGCTGCGGCTGCCGGCTATAAGTAGCAGCCGCAGCAAAGCAAGTCGGGTTCGTTCTGAGCTGTAGTCACTAATAAACTAAAGAGCTTGAAGCACTCCGCGTCTGTCTCTTCATGCAAACATAACAGGAAGGAGAAAGGGAAAGGAAGGAAACTGATAAT
Source organism: Naja naja (assembly GCA_009733165.1). NCBI lineage: Eukaryota > Metazoa > Chordata > Lepidosauria > Squamata > Elapidae > Naja > Naja naja. The sequence goes on from CM019151.1 coordinate 91,083,929, forward strand.
GACCCAGTAATGGACATTTTTAACTAAGATTTGAAATCTTGTCAAAGGAGTCTTTGAGGAACGCTTGTTTTTGATGGTAATAAGCTTGTAGGCCCCAAACATAGACCAAGAGTCCTCAGCACACAGAACAGAAGATGAGATTTCTGCTAGCTACCAACTCTTTTCAGTGGAGTAGAATAAAAGCAAATAACATTACAGCCTCAACTTTTTTTTAACTTTTGCATACTCAGTTATGTACCAGCCACTTCTGTGCCAACAAACCAATCTAATCAGCAAAATCCAAAGTCAGGGGTTTTTCCTTATCTTCTGTCTCGAGCACGAAATCCAGAAGAGGTTTCCAAGCAGAAATGAAATTGGATGGATTGTTTCTTTCATTAAAGCAGTTAATTTGGCCATCTCTGCTTAGCCCCCACCAGTTTTCCCAGACATTCTTCCATTGTGGGAATTAGTCTTGTCTTTCCATTTTTGCACAGAGAGCATTCTCGGGGGCTGTCAACATATATAACGAAGTTCCAGATTTTTATTTTATTTATTCTTTTTTTTTTTCAAATTTCAGCTTAACTTCCCTGCTGATTTCTGTAGCATAGGTTCCTCCTTCAAATCTTTGAAAGCTACATACATGCATGGTTGGAAAAGATGATGAAGCAACAGATAGATCTGAAATCAGAAATATATTTGTTGGATATATTGCCAGAGGGTTATCACAAAGGGACGATACATTTAGTTTTGCATGTACTGAAAGCAGCAAGGATTATATTTGCACAATATTGAGAAAATGTGAACACTCCATTTGATGAGGACGTAATTCGGAAAATACTAGACTATGCAGAGATGGATAGATTGACATTAAAAATAAAGGATAAAGAGGACACAGAATATTACTTACAGGTGAAACTCAAAAAATTAAATATGCAAAAGTTCATTCATTTCAGTAATGCAACTTAAAAGGTGAAACTAATATATGAGATAGACTCATTACATGCAAAGCAAGATAGTTCAAGCCGTGATGTGTCATAATTGTGATGATTATGGCTTACAGCTCATGAAAGCCCCAAATCCACAATCTCAGAAAATTAGAATATTGTGAAAAGGTGCAATATTCTAGGCTCAAAGTGCCCCACTCTAATCAGCTAATTAAGCCATAACACCTGCAAAGGGTTCCTGAGCCTTTAAACGGTCTCTCAGGCTGGTTCAGTAGGAATCACAATCATGGGAAAGACTGCTGACCTGACAGTTGTGCAGAAAACATTGATTGACACTCTCCATAAGGAGGGAAAGCCTCAAAAGGTAATTGCAAAAGAAGTTGGATGTTCCCAAAGTGCTGTATCAAAGCACATTAATAGAAAGTTATGTGGAAGGGAAAAGTGTGGAAGAAAAAGGTGCATAAGCAGCAGGGATGACCGCAGCCTGGAGAGGATTGTCAGGAAAAGGCCATTCAAAAGTGTTGGGGACTTTCACAAGGAGTGGACTGAGGCTGGAGTCAGTGCATCAAGAGCCACCACACACAGATTCTGAACATGGGCTTCAAATGTCGTCAGAAGCATCTTACCTGGGCTAAAGAAAAACAGACCTGGTCTGTTGCTCAGTGGTCCAAATTCCTCTTTTCTGATGAGAGCAACTTTTGCATCTCATTTGGAAACCAAGGACCCCGAGTATGGAGGAAGAATGGAGAGGCACAGACTGCAAGATGTTTGAAGTCCAGTGTGAAGTTTCCACAGTCTGTGTTGATTTGGGGAGCCATGTCATCTGCTGGTGTTGGTCCACTGTGCTTCATTAAGGCCAGGGTCAACACAGCCATCTTCCAGGAGATTTTGGAGCACTTCATGCTTCCTTCCGCAGACAAGCTTTATGGGGATGCTGACTTCATTTTCCAGCAGGGCTTGGCACCTGCCCACACTGCCAAAAGCACCAAAACCTGGTTCAATGACCGTGGGATTACGATGCTTGATTGGCCAGCAAACTTGCCTGACCTGAACCCCATAGAGAATCTAGGGGGCATTGCCAAGAGAAAGATGAGAGACATGAGACCAAACAATGCAGAAGAGCTGAAGGCCACTATTGAAGCATCCTGGTCTTCCATAACACCTCAGCAGTGCAACAGGCTGATAGCTTCCATGTCACGCCGCATTGAGGCAGTAATTGCTGCAAAAGGGGCCCAAACCAAGTACTGAGTACATATGCATGTTTATACTTTTCAGAGGTCCGATATTGTTCTATGTACAATCCTTGTTTTACTGATTGCATATCATATTCTAATTTTCTGAGATTGTGGATTTGGGGTTTTCATGAGCTGTAAGCCATAATCATCACAAATCACAGCTTGAACTATCTTGCTTTGCATGTAATGAGTCTATCTCATATATTAGTTTCACCTTTTAAGTTGCATCACTGAAATAAATGAACTTTTGTATGATATTCTAATTTTTTGAGTTTCACCTGTAACATGGAATAGATTTTATGAGTGGTTAGAGGTAAGAGGCGGAATTTAAGTGAATAAAGATTACTGCTATGTATGAATTAAATATAAAGAGGGTTTATAATTATAGATAGGCTAATATAATCAACAGAATTACAAAAAAGCTAATACACAGAGAAACCTAGTCAAAACTATTGTGTTATACTAATAGTATTGTTATCAATATATATATTAATATTTCTCTGTCTTTTCTTTGTTTTTCTGTAAATGATATGCCCTGACAATACACTGTATTCAAAATATTTATGAATATAAATAAATAAATAAACAAATATTTGAAAGCTGACTTAAGGCCACAATTTTGTGTTTCCTACTCTAGGAAATCTGGCTCTAGGTCCATGTTTTGTGGCCTTCCCTGGGTTACAAGCAATTTCAGCGTGACAAAGTAATGTGAGTTAGTTCGCTCCTTCATGTTCCCTGGTTGTGAAAGTTGGACCTTAAGAAAGCAAGACAGGAAGAAAATCTACTCGTTTGAGCTGTGGGGCTGGAGAAGTCTCCTGAGTATCCCTTGGACAACAGAGGAGAGTAACAAGCAAGTAGTGGAACGCATAACATGAAGGTGCATCTCAAAACTGGCCATGTTGCGCGGAGGAATTCACTGGAGAAATAAATTATTTTGGGAAGAATTGGCGGTAAAAGGAAATCAGGCTGTCAAAACCATGGAGGCTGGATACCCTCAAAGGTAACACCATAATAACAGAATAACAGAGTTGGAAGGGACCTTGGAGGTCTTCTAGTCCAGCCCCCTGCTCAAGCAGGAGACCCTATACCATTTAAGACAAATGGTTGTCCAGTCTCTTCTTAAAAACCTCAAGTAATGGAGCACCCACAACTTTTGAAGGCAACTTCCATTCCACTTGTTAATTGTTCTCACTGTCAGGAAATTCTGCTTAGTTCCAGATTACACCCACTGGTGATTTCATAGCCTTGAGTGATCATGTTAATGCTACAGGTATCCTTGTCCTGAGGCTGATGTTAAAAACTTGAAGAAAAATGCAAGAATTGTGATTCGAAGGCTTGAAAAGGGGATGGTGATAGAACAGAATAGAATAGAATATGGAGTGGAAATAGAAGAATAAGGAATAGAATAGAATAATGGAATGTAGAATAGAATAGAATGCAGAATAGAATAGAATAGAATGCAGAATAGAATGCAGAATAGAATAGAATAGAATAGAATAGAATAGAATAGAATAGAATAGAATAATGGAATGAAGAATAGAATAGAATGGAATGGAATGAAGAACAGAATAGAATATGGAGTGGAAATAGAAAAGAATAAGGAGTAGAATAGAATAGAATAGAATAGAATAGAATAGAATAGAATAGAATAGGAGTTGGAAGGGACTTTAGAGGTCTTCTAGTTCAACCCCCTGCCTAGGCAGGAAACCTTACATCACTTCAGATAAATGGTTATCCAACATCTTTTGAAAAACTTCCAGTGTTGGAGCATTCATACTTCTGGAGGCAAGTTGTTCCACTGCTGAATTGTTCTCACTGTCAAGACATTACCCTTAGTTCTAGGTTGCTTCTCACCTTGATTCGTTTCCACCTGTTGCTTCTTGTCCTTCCTTCTTGGTGATTTGGAGAATAGCTTGACTCCCGCTTCTTTGTGGCAACCCCTGAGATATCGGAAGACTGCTATCATGATGATGTTATTCACTCAGTCCTCTCCACTCTTGGCGATTCTATGGGCCAGATCTCTCCACATCTTCCAATCTTGCACTGCTACTTTGAGTTTCTCTATGCTCTGGCTGGTGTGGGATAGAATTGAGATCGTGTGAAGCATTAATAATAATAACTTTATAATGCCTTGGTAAGATCACACTTAGAACATTGCATCCAGTTTTGGTTGCCACAATATTAAAAAAAGAGGTTGAGACTCTAGAAAGAGTGCAGAGAAGAGCAACAAAGCGGATTAAGAGGCTGGAGGCTAAAACATATGAAGAACAGTTGCAGGAACTGGGCATGTCTGGTCTAACAAAAAGAAAGGCATGATTGCAATCTATCAGTTTCTAAGGGGCTGCCACAAAGAAGAAGGAGTCAAACTATTCTCCAAAGCTCCTGAAGGCAGGACAAGAAACAATGGATGGAAACTAAACAAGGAGAGAAGCAACCTGGAACTAAGGAGAACTTTCCTGACAGTGAGAACAATTAATCAGTGGAACAACTGGCCTCCAGAAGTTGTGGGCACTCCATCCCTGGAGGCTTTCAAGAAGAGATTGGAAAACCATTTATCTGAAGTGATATAGGGTTTCCTGCCTAGGCAGGGGGTTGGACTAGAAGACCTCCAAAGTCCCTTCCAACTCTCCTATTCTGTTCTATTCTATTCTATTCTATTCTATTCATTATTCTATTCTACTCCTTATACTTCTATTCTAGTTCCACTCCATATTCTATTCTATTCTTCATTCCATTATTCTATTCTATTCTATTCTATTCTATTCTATTCTATTCTATCTTCATTCCATTATTCAATTCTATTCTATTCTACTCCTTATTATTCCATTCTACTCTTTATACTTCTATTTCTACTCCATATTCTATTCTATTCTTCATTCCATTCCATTCCATTTCATTCTATTCTTCATTCCATTATTCTATTCTATTCTATTCTATTCTATTCCTTATTCTTCTATTTCCACTCCATATTCTATTCTATTCTATTCTATTCCTTATTCTTCTATTTCCACTCCATATTCTATTCTATTCTATTCTATTCTATTCTATTCTATTCTATTCTATTCTATTCCTTATTCTTCTATTTCCACTCCATATTCTATTCTATTCTATTCTATTCTATTCTATTCTTCATTCCATTATTCTTTCTATACCATCGACCATGGTATCCTATTATGTCTCGGGGCTGGGAGGAGGCACTGTGTTGCAGTGATTAGCCTCCTTCCTCTCGGACTCGTGTTGGCAGGGCAGAGCGCCAAGGGGTCTCACTTGTGGGGTCCCGGTCCGCCCCTCCTGTTCAACATCTATATGAAACTGCTGGGCGAGATCATCCGTGGCTTTGGGGTGAATTATCATCAGTACGCTGATGATACGCAGTTATACATCTCCACCGAGGCCACATCAGTGATGCCCTCTCCGTGATGTCCCGTTGTCTGGATGCGGTACAGATCTGGATGGACAGAAACATGCTTCGGCTCAATCCGGCTAAGACAGAGTGGTTGTGCATACAGACATCTCGGTCCAGCCAGGAGATTCCGTCTTTGGTCATGGGAGGAGAGGTGTTGCCCCCCATGGATAGGGCATGGAATTTGGGGGTCCTCCTGGACTCACGGCTCAGGTTAGAGGAGCAGGTGGGAGCCGTGGCCAGGGGGGCCTTTGCCCAAGTCCGGCTGGTTCGCCAGTTACGCCCATACCTGGACCGAGATGCCCTGCGCACGGTCACTCAGGCACTTGTCACCTCTCAGCTCGACTACTGCAACACTTTCTATCTAGGACTGCCCTTGCATACCATCCGGAGGCTTCAGCTGGTGCAAAATGCGGCTGCGCAGGTTGTGATGGGAGCTTCCCAGTAGTCCCATGTTACACCCCTCCTGCGTGGCCTGCATTGGCTACTGGTTGCCCTCCGAATGAGATTCAAGGTTTTGGTATTGACATTCAAAGTCCTACGAGACATGGGTCCGGGCTACCTATGGGAACGTCTACTGCTGGCATCGAATACCAACCGCCCTGTACGAGCTCACAGGCAGGGGCTCCTCCGTGTGCCGTCTGAGACCCAGTGTCATTTGGTGGTGACGCGGGGGAGGGCCTACTCTGTGGCGGCTCCCGCTCTGTGGAACCAACTACCTCTGGGGCTCCACCTGGACCCTGACCTCCGCACTTTCCGCCACGACTTGGAAACCTGGTTGCTCGAGCAGGCTGCGCTGTGCTGACTCCTCGTGTTTTTATATTTAATTATAATGGGTTTTAGTTTAATTTGGCTTGGTTAGTTTAATTCTATTTTAGATAACTAATTTATTGTACTGGTTTTAATTGTGAGCAGCGAGTCCTTTTAGGAGAGTGCATACAAGTCAAATAAATAAATAAATAAATAATTCTATTCTATTCTATTCTATTCTATTCTATTCTATTCTATTCTATTCTATTCTGCATTCTATTCTATCATCATCCCCCTCTCAAGCCTTTGAATCTCAATTCTTGCATTTTTCTTCAAGTTTTTAACATCTGCCTCAGGACAAGGATACCCGTAGCATTAATATGATCACTCAAGGCTATGAAATCACTAGTGGGTGTAATTTTTTCCGGCTACCACTTGAGCTATTCATGCTGGGCCTTATAAAGCACCTCTACATTTCTTATCCACCTTGCCCAGGATTGTACTTAAAGATGTGAGCAGGGCCCAAAACTCAGTCGAAGCTGCTCCTCTCTTTATATTTTATCTCAGTTTCCCCCTCTCCCTCATTAATTTTCTGCCCAAATGTGATGGCTGCACTTCCTGCACACGTTTAGGGATGCTTTACAGCCTTGGAACCTAATTGCTATCATTAAGAAAAGCTTTCCGCAACACAACATAGTTTGGTCACTGCAATTTCCTTTCAGTTCCAGGCTGCTAGCTAAATGCTGGGATTTCCCCCTTTCCTTTCCTTGGCACTTTCTTGTTTCTCAAAACTTCCTGGGTATCCAATCACAATTAAGCCATTTGGTGCATTTAAAGCCAAAGGGGGGTGGGGTCTCCTTCCATTCACAAGAAAATGAGATAAGGCTTAGATCAGGGGCCACCAACGTTTTGGACCTCAGGGACCACCAAACTCATACTTTTAAATCCCATGGACCACTAATATGAATTTTGACTGACAGCTGCAGGAAAATTCCCCATCCCATTTTCCTACTGATCAATCATTCTTTATTTGGAATCGCAGGATACGTCTCCAGCTCTGTTCTCAGGGGGAGAGAGAGGGAGACTTTCGGCTTCATGCAAGGAAAGCAGCAGAAGCAACAGAAGTCTTTCTTTCTCTCCCCCAAACTCCACCAGAAATGAGTCTTTGCCAGTGCAGCCGCTTGGAGCAGGAGGCCTTGCAGGGTCCCAAAGACTCATTTGTGGTGGAGTTTGGGAGAGAAAAGAAACTTTTGCTACTTTCCTTGCGTGCAGCCAAAAGCAAAGAAAGAAGCAGAAAGAAGCAGCCCAGTGGTCAGTTGAGGTGTGTGGGGTGAGTGGGGCAAGTTCCCCCGCTCCACCCTTTCCCCCCTCCCCTCACTACCTCATTGTGTTCGCAATCCAAGTGACGCAAGCCTTGTGTTCTCGCAGGCCATGTGGGCAGCGCAGCCTTATGTTCCCACACAGCCTGGATTAATTGCTTTGGGGGGTGCTTTGAGGGTGGCATTTCTCTACGGACCACCAAAATTTTCTCATGGACCACCAGTGGTCCCCAGCCCACTGGTTGGTGGCCAGTGGCTTAAGTGAGCTTTCCCTGTGCTCCCAGCCCCCCAGCGAATATCTCTGTCCTAGTCTCACTGGCATTCATGCTGGGAAAATTCATTCCATTCAAATGCCCTTCTCTGTAGAGTCTTCATGGTACAATCATTGTCTTTGTCATTGTTGTTGGCCATGGCATGCATTCCTTCTGCTGAGGCATCATGTTGTGGACTTGCCCATTGGGTGTGATTTCTTTTGTTTGGGTTTGAGTTGATACAGTTTTTGCTTGGTCCTCTCCCTCCCTGTTGCTATCTGCACGATCACACCCGATCTTCATATTTTTAAGCAGGTATTGGAGTCCAGTTTAAAGTGAACCTTCTAAGAGGATGAGAAATGATGGCTAGAAAGGATTTTTTTTTAAAAAAACAAGATTGGCTCAGAATTAAAATAGATTATGAAATTAGGAATAGGGGGAACATTGTTATACTCATTTTTGCATAATACATTTAAAGTGAATGGTAGAGGCTAAGATCAGATTTTGAAAAAGGGTGTTATCAGGTATGCTCAAGAATATTAATAGAAGGATGTAGCAAATATTGAATAATTGAAGAATGAAGGACTATGTGCTGACATAAATATGTACATTAGAACCACGTATGTTTGATTAATGTGGTAATTTTCATCTGTATTAATATTTTTATATCAAAATGAATGATATTCAGATGCCACACTGTCCATGCAATGATGTTGATGTATATTTAAAAAAAAAACTTTATGCAAAAAAAAAGGAAATTTGGGATTCTCAGAATTTGGGAAGGTGAACAAAAGTCTACTACTAAGCAAGCCTTTTGGGGAATGATGGCCCTTTTATGACTTGTGGACTTCAATTCCCAGAATTCCTAAGCCGGCCATGCTCAACCCTAACTCTAACTCTAACACTAACCCATGTTAGCTCAGGAATTCTGGGACTTAGGTGTCCACAGCTCATAAAAGGGCCATCATTCCCCATGCTGGCTCAGGAATTCCCAGAGTTGAAGTCCACAAGTCATAAAGGGGCTATAATTCCCCATCTCTGCTTCAGACAATCCAGATTTGAAGCTAGGTATCCAAATAATGGATCTACCACATTAATACCATGTTTCCCCAAAAATAAGACACTGTCTTATATTTTTTTTGGCTCCCAAAAACACACTAGGTCTTATTTTCGGGGTAGGTCTTATATATTTATGGTGCCAAATAGTGGGTGAGTGTGTAGGGGGTGTTTCGGGTGCACGTTGCTCCCTGAAAAGTCTTCCTGGAACTGGAGATTTACACTAGGTCTTATTTTTGGGGTAGGTCTTATATTAGGGCAGGTTTAGAAAATAGTGCTAGGTCTTACTTTCGGGGTAGGTCTTATTTTCGGGGAAACATGGTATATAATCTTGAGGGATGCATATATGCATTCAGACCCGTGCACATCCTCACAGCCCAGACATACAAGAAATCCCTATTTTTCTCTCTTTTTCTCATGATCGCTGCTGCAAACTGTAAGGGCCCTACAATCAAAAATTATGTTCAAAGATTTGCACCAGTTTGTTTATTTTATGACCTTGGTTAATGTTGAAAAGCTATCAAGGTTGGATTTGATGTGGATGAGTTGTGCTTATCTTGAAAGAGACTTTCTCTTGGTCTCTGGTCCTCATTCTGTGGCTTTCCAGTCTCTACTTAAAAACCTCCAGTGGAGCATCCACAACTTCTGGAGGCAACTTCTATTCCACTGGATAATCATCCTCACTGTTAGGAAGTTTCTCCTTAATTCCAGGTTGCTTCTCTCCTTGATTAGCTTCCATCTGTTGTTTCTTGACGAATGTTTATCTTTTCTTTTTATGTACGCTGACAGCATTTGCACCAAGACAAATTCCTTGTGTGTCTAATCACACTTGGCCAATAAAGAATTCATCCATTCATTCATTCTTGTATTGCTTTCTGGTGCTTTGGTGAATAATTTGACCCCCTCTTCTTTGTGGCAGCTCTTCAAATTCTGGAAGACTGCTATCATGTCATCCCTAGTCCTTCTTTTCACTAGACTGGCCATACCCCAATTCTTTCCTTTATAGAATATTCTTTATTGGCCAAGTGTAATTGGCCACACAAGGAATTTGTCTTGGTGCACATGCTCTCAGTGTACATAAAAGAAAAGATAGATTCATCAAGAATCTTCAGGTCCAACATGTAATAATAGTCATAGGGTACAATCACCTCTTTATCCATCTAATTTTGTTTTCCCATTCCCTCTTTCTTTTCCCATCCCTCCCTTGTCCTCCCTCTGAGCCCTATCTCCCATTTCATGTTTTTTTTTTGGCTCTCCCCCTCCCCCAGAAAGATGACAACGGATATAAATGTCTGTACTTGTGTGTACTTGGGCCTTGTGTTCTGTGCTGTCTAATGAGATTTGCAAATACAATAAACGTCTACAAGTAACGTGACACCAGCTTGTACACTCTGTGTAGCATATTTGTGCTCTTTCATGAAGCTGAGACTCTGGCATTCACAGGAGGGTGCCAAAGCACAAGAACTATTAACAATTGCTTCAAGATTAATAATTAGGGATGGAGTCATGCCTGAAACGAGGATGGCTTCCATGAAAAAAAATGTCAGCGATGAATCACAAAAGCTAAGTCAAAATAGGTCCATTTCTTAATGATGAGCCTCTCTTGAACCATCTGATGAAATTGGAGGCATGGCAAGCCTAGTCTAACCAGGATCTGAGGAGAACATCTTTGGCAACCTGTCTACAACTTTTTTTTAAGATGAAAGACACAACTGAACCCTCTCTGTTGAAGGCCAACAAACAGCAGAAGACTCAGGATTTCCTTTGTTTTTGGTATCTGTGGTGCACAACAAAGTTGCAGATGGACCTTTTTCTGGAGGAAGGAACTAGAAGAGGAGGCTGAAGGATTTTCTGTGAAGAAGTCCAAGTTTATTCAATATCGCCTATTCTAACCAAGATCTCAGGAGAACATCTTTGGCCATTTTTTTTTAAAGATGAAAGACATGACTGAACCCACCGTGCTTGGTCCATGAAAGGAAACAACAGCACAAGACCCAGAATTGCTTTTAACTTTGTTTTTGGGGTCATAGCAGAGTTGCAGATGGACCTTTTCCTGGAAGAAGAGACTTGAAGGTGACACAGAAAGATTTCTGCTGAGTTTTCCCATAAAGTCCAAGTTTATTCAACATCATCTGTTCTAACCCGGATCTGAGGAGAACATCTTTGGCCAGATGTCTACAACTATTTTTTTTTTAAAGATGAACAACATGACTGAATCCATTCGGTTGGGTCCATCAAGGCCAACAAACAACAGAAGACTCAACATTTCCTTTGTTTTTGGCATCTGTGGTGCACAACAAAGTTGCAGATGGACCTTTTTCTGGAGGAAGAAACTTGAAGAAGCGGCAGAAAGATTTCCCATAAAGAAGTCCAAGTTTATTCAACATCGCCTATTCTAATAAGGATCTGAGAACATCTTTGGCCATTTTTAAAAAGATGAATGACATGACTGAAGCCATTTTGTTGGGTCCATGAAGGCCAACAAACAACATAAGATCCAGAATTTCCTTTGTTTTTGGTATCTGTGGCACATAGCAAAGTTGCAGATGGACCTCTTTCTGGAGGAAGGAACTTGAAGTGGAGGCAGAAGGATTTCTGCTGATTTTTCTCCCCAAGAAGTCCCCTGAGGCAAGATTAGGAACCCTTCAGCCTCAGGGTAATCTGAGAGGAAAAACTGTTACTGTTGTACAACTGCTGTTACCCTGCTGATTCAGGTAGTCCTCAACTTATGACCATGATTGAGCCCAATATTTCTGTTGTTAAGTGAGACATTGGTTAAGCCAATTCAGCCCCATTTCACAGCCTTTCTTGCCATTGTTATTAAGTGAATCACCCCAGTTGTTAAAAGTTAGTAGCCCGGTTGTTGAGTGAATCTGGCTTTCCGCTGACTCTGCTTGTCAGACAGTCACAAAAGGGGAATCGTGTGATGCCCCGGACACTGCACCCATTGTAAATATGAGTCAGTTGCTGAGCAGTTGAATTTCGATCACATGACCATGGGAATATTGCAATGGTAAGTGTGAAAAACGGTCGTCTCTTTTTTTCCAGTGACACTGTAATTTTGAATGGTGAACTGTTCAAAATAAAGTTCACTAAATGAACTGTTGTAAGTTGAGGACTACCTGTAATCAGCTTGCTTTGCTTTTTTAAACAAACGTCTATGTAAAAAACAGTCAAATCTTGCCTTTCCACAGACATTCTGGTTTTCTATGTTTTGAAGAAGTGCAGCTCCTACAGCCATAATGATCCCCCCCCTTTTTTTGGATAATCTTCTTTTATTTAATCCCCCTCTTCTTCCAGCCACATTAATTTTCTTTATCTGTAAACCTCCTCCAGTGCCTTCTCTCCCTTCAGTCCAATCCAATCAGGATTCGTATGTGCTGTGACTTTGGACTTCCTCCAACTGAATGGTCAAACTGCCTTTCTTCATTTATTCCCTAATCACCATTGGAAGAAGCCTCCTTCTTCCTCATCATTTTTTCCCCTTCTCTCCAGCAGAGTGAAAAAGGAGAGTGGGTGTACTTGAGAGTTTGCCATGCTAATTAAAACTATTATACTGAATTAATGGTAATCCCATAAAACCTTCTGTCCCTTAAGTCTTAACCCAAATTTTCAACTCATTTCTGCTTGAAGATCTCTTTCTCAAGATAACTCAACCATCAACTTTAGTGAACACTTCTGACAGCTCACAATTGAGTTCATTCAAAAACTTCTCTCTCTCTCTCTCTGTGTATGTGTATATGTGTGTGTGTGTGTGTGTGTTTGTGTTTGCATGCTACCAATAGATGACCATAAAGCTTTCTCTATCCATTTGCTGCCATCTACTGGTAATCTAGATTTTTCTAACCTAAATATGCTGGGCCTAAACATATTAGGATTTTTATTGTGTTTGTATATTGTCTTGGATCACTAGATGAAAAACAGTTAGAGATAGATAGATAGATAGATAGATAGATAGATAGATAGATAGATGATAGAGATAGATGACAGAGATTAGATAGATGATAGACGATAGATTAAATATATAGATTAGATGATAGATGATTATATAGATTAGATATAGATGATAGATTAGATATAGATTAGATATAAAGATAGATTAGATAAATATAGATATAGATTAGATAGATATAGATCAGGGGTCCCCAAACTTGGCAACTTTAAGACTTGTGGACTTCAATTCCCAGAATTCTGGCTGGAGAATTCTGGGAGTTGAAGTCCACAAGTCTTAAAGTTGCCAAGTTTAGAGACTTCTATAGATAGAGATAAATGTGTGTGTTATATGTATATGTGTATGCAAATATTGTCTTGACAAAGGGAAAGATTCACAAGTAGAAATCTTTGGAAGCAAACCTTGATTTTGTGCATTAACTTTTTGTTCAAGAGCCCGGTGTGTGCAACAATATGCTTCTACAGATATTGAAAATTTTGCCATCTAATGGGTCAAAGCAATGAGGCTCTCACTGGGACTGACAAGTTCCTAGAAGTGAAGAGCGGAGAACGCCTGCTCTATTGTTTTGTTAGTTTGTGCAGACTCTCACGGGAATGTGCCTACAGAGGCAAAACCTTCCAAAATGATTTGGATGATGGATGGTGTGTGTGTGTGTGTATTCCTCTAAGGTCTTCCTAAGGAGCACAATCGCTTGCAAGTGTTGTGCATTGTTTCCCAGTCCTGCCCAGGATGCCTCATTAAACAAAAAAACAGAAATGGTATCAGACTTTAGGATTCTCCAGCTAAGATCAAACAACACTCCTGAAGAACTATTACAGGCAAGCAGTTCTGCTAGATTTGCAGGTTCTCAGCAGTAGCACACAGGATCGGATTTTTAAAAAAGTAGACTGACAACCAAGTCAACTTGTATCAAATTTTTTGTTGTTAGTTGTGAAGTCATGTCCGACCTATCGCGACCCCATGGACAATGTTCCTCCAGGCCTTCCTGTCCTCTACCATTCTCTGGAGTCCATTTAAGCTCACACCGTCTGCTTCAATGGCTCCATCCAGCCACCTCCTTCTCTGCCGTCCCCTTCTTCTTTTGCCCTCAATCATTCCCAGCATTAGGCTCTTCTCCAGTGAGTCCTTCCTTCTCATGAAGTGGCCAAAGTCTTTGAGTTTCCTCTTCAGGATCTGGCCTTCTAAAGAGCAGTCAGGGTTGATCTCCTCTATGACTGACCGATTGGATCACCTTGCAGTCCAAGGGACTCGCAGGAGTTTTCTCCAGCACCAGAGTTCAAAGGCCTCCATTCTTCGGCGCTCAGCCTTTCTTAGGGTCCAACTTTTCCAGCCATACATTGCAACCGGGCATCAAACTTATCTATTTGTATTAAGGAGAAAAATAATTGCAGCCCAAATGTAGGGCAACGAAAGACAGAACCTGGGGGTGGAGGCAAGAGAGCAATCAGCCTGTAATTATTGAGTTCCCACAAACGATCCAACTTCTCTTGAATTCTGTTAATTCTTATCTAGGGTCAAATTAGAGACTATTAGTTGAGTAAAGTCTTGTGTATAAACAAGAGTAATAAATCAGCTTACCTGGAGCTTAAGCTGTGTGGTCCCGATTCTTTTCGCCCGACATCAACTTATCTGGTCCTTTTTTTCAACTCAGTTTTGTTGTTCTCAGATGCCTCAAAATTTAGGAAAATATTTTCTCTACCTGAGCCAAGTTAAGTGTGAAGGAAAATACACACGCACCAACTTCGTTTTCTAATGGTATCTCTTAATCTAAAACCGATTCCAGAACTTTATATATTTTGTTTCCTATGAAACAAATGGTTTTTCTGCTTATTGCTGATATTGTGTTTTGTTTGTCATCTGTACTGTGTCACTTTATTCACAGAAATCATAAGCTAAATCATAAATCGTTTAAATAAGCCTCCCAGAGTCACTGGGACAGCAAAATGTGAGAGGCACATAAATTTAATAAATAAATCGAAATGGAATTTAAAAAATAGACTCAACTGTAAGCGAGCAACAAACATTCGTACCCTTCGAATTATAGAAATTGACCTTTATTTAACACAATACTTAAGTTTCTTTTATTTTTGTTTTGATATAAAGTGACATTTTTAGTACAGAAAAATTACTGTTGGAACAGTATTGGTTTCTTTCAGTCGTACCATAGTCCATCTCAAGCCTCTCTCCTTTTAAAAAGAAAATGTAACTGCTGTCCCTCAACTTATAAACAATATTTCCACTCTGCGTGTATTATATAACCTTTCTACATTTTTTATTTCTTTTCTCTCTGCTATTCAGAACTAGAAACAGTATCTGTAAAACAGAAGGTATAATTTCCAACCAAGTGCTGCTTTTGAGTCATTGTGCAAGAAAAATCCCTTTTTTTAATGAATGCAAATAAAAAAAAGGAAAAAAAACCCTCAAAACTGGAAGGCAAGCCCACAGAACAAAAAGAACAAAAAAATAAAAATCTACCTAATGAAATGTTAGGAACGGTAGCCGCAAACGTGGCTCTAAACAAAACTTTAGCAATCAAGGTACGGTACCTACAAAACAAGACATGCAATTTATTTCATGAAGGAAAAATATAATAAAATGATGGTTGGGGGGGAGGAAAAAAAGAAGTCCTAATTAAAAGAAAAAAGATAAAGAAGAGGAAAAGGCAATATACAGTAGAGATCAATACAGGCAGGGAATACGAATTCTAATCAATTAAAAAAACAAAAGCATACACATGTTCTTTTTGATGTTGTTTTTCCCAACAGTGGTAAAACTAAACAGTTACAGAACGAACTAGAAGCTGTCAGGTCCCCTAAAACTCAACTGTGCTTCTAATTAAATTAAAATCCCTACGGCTATTTTACTTCAAGGACCAACTTTCTACCAACGTCAGCCTCCCTCCCGTTGTGTAAACTATCTCTACACGTAGTAACATAAAACAGTCTAGGGCCTAAATTATAACCCCTGCCTTTTTTTTTTGATCTATGATTTGAACGCAAGGTCCGAACTCAATCCTTAAAAAGAGACAAGGAGCACACCAGATACATCGTGATATTTAAATAGCAAAAATCCATGCATAAAATAAACCGGTAACTTTGGACAAAGAACACTGGAACACACACACACACACACACACACACACACACACAGAGACAGACACACAGTGGCCTGACCCATGGAGGAAATTTTTTTGCCTCCCACCCCACCCCGTCAAGTACCTGTGGGGAAGCCCACTCTTCAAAATCCATGCATGTCATCCTGACAGAAAATGGCTGCCCTTGAAGAGCCCAAAATGGCTGCCCACTTCTCACGCCGTTGTCGTGGGGGTGCCTGGGAGGGAGGGAGGGCCGCGGAGGAGAACCTCAAAAAAATATATTTAAAAAAAAAAAAATTCAAGTAAACACAAACCCAAACATCTTGGGGAGCAGGGCAAAAGGGTTTTGTAAACGTTAACCTAAAGGATTTATTTCTGTTTTTTTTTTCTCGCTTAGCGTCGCAAAGTCTTCGTTATTTTTTCTCCCTGGGGGAAAAAAAAAGGACTCTTGGATTTGATCATCCATGCCGAGACAAAAAAAATGAGAAGAATTCTGCATCGCTGCTTTCCAAATGCACTTTGCAGATGACGTGGCCTGTGATGCTTTCGAACCTACAGCATAGGTAAACTACAACAAATTGGACACACACCCCCATCAGCTGCTTAGCTACAATCTGTTGCAAGTGAACAGTATTTTTCGCCGCATCGATCTTAGGGGGGCCCGGCAGGAATCCACAGGACTTTGTTCTGCTCCTGATCCACCGTGGTCATGATCTGAGTGCAAATGGTGGAAAGGGGTCCTCCTTGACGCCTGAGGAAATAAGAAGACAAGCCATCCGTCTTTATTGGCCAACCAGGAGAAGTGCACAAATGAAGCAAGTTAGGCCTTGACTCATGGCGGACCCCAAAATGTCTGTTCTGTAGCAAAGTAGTTCCTATGAGGCTACCTCCAAGCATTTTGCACTGGATTTCCAACAAAAGCATCTCTCTCTCTCTCATTCTCTCTCCCTCTTTGTGTATCTTTTCTCCCTCATTTCTCTCTCTCTATCTCTCTCAACCTTTCTCTCTCTATCTTTTCTCATCTCTTTCATCTCTCTCTAATCTCTCTTCTCAACCTCTTCTCAATCCTCCCCTGTGTCAACCCTGAGCTACAAATGTTCTCCATTGTTAGGAACTAGGTGTGTTCAGCCTAATAAAGAGAAGGCTTGAAGAGGTGATAGCATCTTCCAATGCTTGATGGGCTGTCACGGAAAAGCGGACCCTGATCTATTCTCCATAAAACCTGAGGCCAAGACAAGAAGCAATGAGTGGAAGATCACAAAAGAGAGATCCAACATTTAAAAGATTAATAGAGTTAGAAGGTACCTTGTAGGTCATCTAATCCAACCCGCCACCTAAGTAGGAGATCCTATACCATTTCTGATAAAGGGTAGTGCAATTTCTTCTTGAAAGCCTCCAGAGATGAAGCTTCTGAAGGCAACTTCTGTTCCATGGGTTGGTTGTTCTCACTGTCAGAAAATTCCTCCTTATTTCCAGGTTGAATCTCTCCTTGTTTGATTTCCATCCATTATTCCTTGTCTGGCCTTCAGGTGCCTTGGAAAATAGCTTGACCCCTTCCTCCTCTCTGTAGCAGCCCCTCCAATATTGGAACTCTGCTTTCTTGTCTCCCCTGGTCCTTCTCTTCCCTAGACTAGCCATGCCCAGTTCCTGCAATTGTTCTTCATATGTTTTAGCCTCCAGTCCCCTAATCATCTTGGTTGCTCTTCTCTGAACTTTTTCTAGAGTCTCAACATCTTTTTTAAATAGTGTGTTAACCAAAACCTGGAACTAAGGAGGAATTTCCTGACAGAGTGAACAATCAAGCTTGCCTCCCAGAGTTGTGGATGCTGCATCACTGGAGGTCCTCCAAGAAAAAAATGGACAACCATTTGTCTGGCAGTGTATAAGGAATCCTACCTTGGGCACAGGGTTGGACTAAAAGACCTCCAAGGTCCTTTTTCAGCCCAGTTATTCTATGTATTTTATCACTGTATTTTCTTTTTTATCTATGTAACCTCGGACTTATATCTTGCATTTTTTTTCTTTTATAGTTTTCCTATAATCGGTGAACTATCTACACCTAAGTGACATTCAAAGTGCAAATTTGCTGTCCACTCCCCGAAAAGAATGAATCAGCTAAAATTGGATCGAGAAAGAACGTCTTATGCAACATTTTAATCCCGTGTAACTGAGAGTTTAGCATCATATTCTGAGCACCTCATCAGCACCTTCCTATATCAGCCACTCTGACTCCTGGGCTTTTAATAGAACATTTCCTGAACAACCCTCTGTGACCTTATTTTTAAAGTTATCCCAATGGCTTAATTAACTCTCCCAGAGATCAAAATGCAGCATGAGAAAGAAAGAAAGAAAGAAAGAAAGAAAGAAAGAAAGAAAGAAAGAGAAGGAAGGAAGGAAGGAAGGAAGGAAAGAAAGAAAGAAAGAAAGAAAGAAAGAAAGAAAGAAAGAAAGAAAGAAAGAAAGGCAGATAAAAAAGGGGGGAAAAGATAAATGATGGACAGCTATGCACCCGGCCAAATTTAAATAAATAAAAAACACAAGGAAAAACTAATAACAATTATTTCCACAATGAAGACTCCCTAAGACAAGTTTTTTCCCCCTCTCACTGAGCTTCCTGGAAGCTATTTTTAGCAACAGTGAGTGATAAAATTTGCACATTAAATTTAAATAGGGTTTGAAAGGATGCGGTTACAGGACAGCAATTCTCAATTTAGCAAGGGAGGAAAAGGAGCAATAAACAAGAGAGGAAGGTTGCAAGCAACAACAAACACCATTAATTGACATACATAAAAATATATAGGTAAGGTAAAATTGTATATAATAAAGTATATAAAAGGTTTCAAGAGTTTCTTTAATATACGTTTTATCTGATGGCATTTTCAACAGACATGTATTGCACAAGGGGGAAAAGTTCAAGAAACCTTTTCGATATGCTATTTCCAAAAGCCCATTTAAAAAATATGTCCACATACTGTTTCCCAAAATACAACTTACCTTGAAAGTAGGTCCTAGCTTGATTTTTACACATGCATCTGATATTAGCCCTACCACTAAAATAAGCCCTAATTAAGATCCCGACGACTCCAGAGTGGACGGGTAAAAATTAAGCTAGGCTGGGGATGTGGGGGTGGAATTGACCTACAATTGACCTTTGGACAATTGTAGCCAGGCCTCACACACCCCGACACCTGCCTTGCCAGCCCATTTCTTTTGCAGCCAGCAAGGCTGGCAAGGCTTTCCAGAAGGCTCTGGAGCTGATAACAAAGTTCTGGATTGATCCAGAACTCTGTTATCGGCTCCAGAGGCCTTCAGGAAAGCCTTGCTGGCCACAAAAGAAATTCCTGAAGGCCTCTGACAGCAGAAAGGAGGCTGGGGGTGACGCACACAAGTGAGGTTAGTCAGTGGATGGCATCCCCCGAAAATAAGACCTGGTGCCTTTTTTGGTGGACAAAATAAATATAAGACAGGCTCTTATTTTCGGGGAAACACGGTAGTTGATATATTATGCAGGGTGTGGCTGAAAGCTAATATCGGGTCATCCTCAACTTAGACCACAACTGAGCCCAAAATTTATGTTGCTAAGTGCTTCACATTCATTGTGAGTTCTGTTCCGTATTGCGAACTTTTCTCGCCAAATTTGCTAAGTGAATTGTTGCAGTTTTTAAATTAGTCACACAGTTGTTAAATGAATCTGATTTCCTCCTTGATTTTGCTCGCCAGAAGGTCGGCCAAAGTGACACCCCCCCCAGGGGGGCACCACAACAGTCATAAATGTGAGTCAGTTGTCAAGCATTCCAAATGGGGATGCTGCCACAGTCCTAAGTGTGAAAAAAATCATAAGTCACTTTTTTCAGTGCCATTGTAACTTTGAACAGTCATTAAGGGAACTGTTGTAAGTCGAGGGCTACCTGTGCTTTTCTTGCATTTGTGTTCTGCTCTGTTGTTATGACTTGCAATGTTCAGGGTTAACTTTAGGAGGAATAAAAGATATTTTGGCAGATTGCTCTTCGGAAGAAATGAGAGACCTGCAAATTCCAGGTATAAAACCTGGAAGGAGCAATAAGTTAACTTGTAGCAGTGAAATGAGAACTGCAAAGTAGAAATAGTGCTTCACCTTTCAGTCTCAGGTTAAATGTCTTTGTGAATGGTAAGTGATGATGCATTTTGGTTCTGACAACACAGTAAAATGCTATTTAACCTGGAGGCTTTCCCACAGTCCAGAATGTTCTTAATAAACATGTTTTGCTATCTCATATCAGCATTTTCTACAAGCAATAAAACAATACATTAACTTATTGTTATATAAGTAAGTTACTTTTGGCTTGGATGATTGACTTATTTACATGACTTCTGCTGATATGACGTTGTTCACCTGAGGTCCAGCATCTCCTCCACTCAAAAGCTCTGTCTGACCATTTCCTTGGAGGTTATGAACTTAGTTTCAAACTAGGAAATATTAACTGAAATGTCTGATATAAAAACATTCCTGAATATTTATCATTCCCTTATACAACAAGTTCCCCCCACAAACCATAAATTCTTCTTCATTTACAGAGAGACATATTGTGGAACAAACTCTGTCAGAGGGTGAAGATGGGCACAATGGCAACTGAATACCCA
Source organism: Naja naja (assembly GCA_009733165.1). Classification (NCBI taxonomy): domain Eukaryota; kingdom Metazoa; phylum Chordata; class Lepidosauria; order Squamata; family Elapidae; genus Naja; species Naja naja. The sequence continues at coordinate 91,104,532 of CM019151.1, forward strand.
AAGTCTCAAAGGTGCTTTTGAGAAGGAGAAGGAGGGGAAGGGGAGAAGAAGAAAGAGTAGGAGGAGGGGAAGGGGAAAAGGAGGAGGCAGTAGGAGAAGATGACGGAGGAGGAGGAAGAGGAAGAAGAAGAAAGAGAAGGAGGAGGAGGAAAAGAAGAAGAAGAAGAAGAAGAAGAAGAAGAAGAAGAAGAAGAAGAAGAAGAAGAAGAAGAAGAAGAAGAAGAAGAAGAGGAGGAGGAGGAAGAAGAAGAATGTCCAGACTGAATCATGATCCTAGGATTCTCTGCCTCTTCTAAGTACATATCAAGTCTGGACATGCTCAGCTTCAAAACTCAAACAAGGTTTTAAATCAAGCTCAACTTTTTGAGTATGTATGGACATACCAATGTAATTTTGAAAGGAGGAGGAGAGGAGAAGAAGAAGAGGAGGAGAAGGAGAGGAAGAGAAGGAAAAGAGGAAGAGGAAGAAGAGGAGGAGGAGGCTGAGGAGAAGGAGGAAGAAGAAGAAGAAAGAGGAGGAAGAAGGAGGAGGAGGAACAAGAGGAAGTAGTAGTAGTAGTAGTAGTTTTGCTTCATCTTTGAGACAACTATGATCTGGGTGACTGAGAATCTCTGAACACCCAAAGCTGCTCCACGGGAACAGAAGTGGTTGGTCTCTCCTGCCGATTTCATCCTAATTTTTCAAAGGGAACCAATGAAGTGAAGGGCAGCTCCCTGAAAAGCCCCTAGTTCCTACCCCCCTTTTTGGCCGAGGGGGCAATGGAAAATTAATTCTGCTTCGATCCTCTGCATCTCTTTTCTTAAAATACCAACCTGTGAAATACTTGCTATATTCCTGTTCTATCTTCTGAGCCGTCTCGAACTGCTCTTTGGAATGTTTCTGGGTCACCTTGTCTTTCAAGAAGACGGGATCCTTTTGCTCTCTGGAAGACACAAATATGTACATACCCGTCTCTATCGTGTTAAATGAGATAATTAAATCCAGCAAAGACCGTAGGGAGCGAAACAGATTAACCGCAAATGCTGATGCAAGGATGTGAGGAGACCGCGCTCTAGTGCCCACAGAAGGAACAGCGAGGACTTTCCAATCCGTCACAATGTCCCAAGCAACCTGCCCTCACGGGCAGCACTGGGTAGTCATTCGATTTACGACTGCAATGGAGCCCCAAAATTTCTGTTCCTATGCGAGACGGTTGTTAAGTGATTTCAGCCCCATTTTACAACCTTTTTTGCCCCAGTCGTTAAGGGAATCACCGCAGTCGTTGAGCTAGGAAGCCGGTCGTTAAGTGAATCTGGCTTCCCCGTTGACTTTGCTCATCAGGTCACAAAATGCGATCATGTGACCACGGGGGCATTGCAACCATCATATGTACATCCCAGTAGCCAAGCATCTGAATTTTGATCAGGTGACTGTGGGGATGCTGCAACAGTCAACAAGCCCGTCCAGCCAGAAGATAAATAGTTGTCTGCCACACCTATTCATCTCTGCCCCCTGCCTTTTATCCCCAGAACTAGGGTGGGGCCTCGCTAGCAGTGGTGGCTCTTCCGTCCGAAGGACCGGCCCATGGATTTCCACTGCTCTCCTCTCCTCTGCCTTCTGCGCATCTGTGTGTTAGGCACTGGACCCAGCTGTTCCTCCTCTTCCTCATCAGCCACCTCCAGACCTGGGGGCTGTTGACTCTTCATCTGAGGGCTGATGGATGGCCCAGGCTCTACCTCTGTCTCTCTCTCTCTCTGCCAGCTCCATTCCCTCTTCCCCCTCGGAGCCCCCAGATTGCCTTGATGCTAAGCCTGATTCTCATGCCTCCTGCTCTGATTCGGCTGCTGGAGGGGCTCGTGGCCGACAGGCCACAACACCTGTATCCACCCCTAGTTCATGAACAATATATAATGTCTACCATTCCTAACTGCTAACCCCTCTATTTTTTAACAAGTGTCATTAGAAAACATACGCTTAATTTTGCAAGCTTCTGGGCCTTAGCAGCATGGCAAAGCATGGAAAAAGCCAGTCTGCTGGAACTTAATTCATCCTGGTTTGCTGTTCCTGGGCTGAAGCCAGTTTCTCCCCTTGGATGTATACAGAACATGAATCAAGACAGTGATCTTTGTATTCCCCTAATGGAGCCCTAGAATTGACTGGCTTACTACCTTCTAAGCATTTTGAGGTTGATGGGAAAGAGGATGGCCATGGATCAGCTTGGAGGTCTTTCTGAAGGACTAAGAAGTGGAAATAGTTGCCATTGGAAATACAGAATAACAAAGTTGGAAGGGACCTTAGAGATCTTCTAGTCCAACCCTCTGCTCAGGCAGGAAATCCTACACCACTTCAGACAAATGGTTATCCAATCTCTTCTTAAAAATTTCCAGTGTTGGAGAATTCACAACTTCTGGAGGCAAGTTGTTATACTGATTAATTGCTCTAATTGTCAGGAAATTTCTCCTCAGTTCTAGGTTGCTTCTCTCCTTCATTAGTTTCTACCATTGCATTTTCCATTCCAAAAATGTTCGCTTTTACTGCCATGTCATATGGCCTTAATATTTTTTTGTCCACCTCTTATAAATGCTAAAACAATGCAACTTTTGGCTTGGTTTTTCCTTGCTCCTTTTGAAACTCTTCCCTTGGGTCCTTGGATGGGAGATGACCAAGAATTCCCATGACTGTAATCTTGATTGGGAATTTGCAAAAATATCGCCCCCAAGACAATAGCAATGTGCCCAAAACTCCCACATGGATATACCCATACAGTTGGACATAATCAAAGTCAACACTAGAAAAACCCTCGCTCTTGATGACCAATAATTTATATCTCAACTAGGTTCATGTCAAGAATTACCTGTCCTAATGAGCACCTGAAGTGTCTCTCATTCTGGCAAAAGTTTGTGACTGATTAGGCATGTTTCTTATTATGTGTTACATACAATGAACATGAATGCCCAGCTTAATTCAGTTGGCTTCAAGTCCAGCTTACCAGAAGGAATTGTTAGGAGCAACCCTGCACACTGCACAGGAATGCAAACAAGAGCTTTTGTTTTTTTTAAACTGAGGATTGGTAAGGAGAAGGAGAAAGATAAACTCTACGGTGCCGTACTTCGCACTTACTTGATCTGCTTGGCATTTTTGTAGCGAACGAAGATGACTATTGGATAGATGTGAATGCTGTGCAGCCGTTCAATGGCATGAGGTGCGATATCCAAGAGACAGTGACAATCCTAAGAAAGGAACAAGACAGGCCCTCTGGTTGGTGATTCAAGACCCTATGATGAGGTTCATTCAGCAGTCTTAACAAAGGATTCTGCAAGGCTAATCAATGTAATTAGTCCCATATTGTAGGGGAGAGTTGGACTCAACGGGAGCTTGTCTATTGCTCTCCAGTAAATCCAAAACCAACCTACCTATCTCTCCTCTCTCCCCTCCTCTCTCCCTCCCCTCCGTTCCTCTCTCCCCTCTTCTCCCCTCCCCTCCTCTCCCTCTCCCTTCCCCTCCGCTGTTCCTCTCTCCCCTCTTCTCCCCTCCCATCTTCTCCCCTCCCCTGCCTCTCCCTTCCCTCTCCTTTCCCCTCCACTCCCCTCCCCCTTTGGTTAGGGCTGTTTCTAGTTGAACATGTAGTGCAAGCAAAGTCATTGACCAAATCAATGGTTTGTTTTCACAATCCAAAGCCACAATTCTCTTGTGGTTCGCACAATTAGAGAAGGAAAATGTGGTTTCCTGCTTTGTCTGTGCTGTGCCTTTCCCAAGCCTGTAACTGTTCTTTTATAGATGGAGTCAACAAGTTCTTAAAATAAGGAAGAACAAGCCAAGAAGGGGTCAAATAGACCATTGTTCCTTGGCTCAACCTGCAAGATGGGTTGATTCTGGCTTCTTCAAGAAACCATGATGAAAACCAGCCCAATGTGCCTGTACCATTTTCAAACACCAGCGTTTTAACAGATAACAGATAATCAGAGTTGGAAAGGACCTTGTAGGTCATCTAGTCTAACCGCCCCAAGCGGGAGACCCTACACCATTTCTGACAAATGGCAGTCCAGTCTGTTCTTGAAAGCCTCCAGTGATGAAGCTCCCACAAATTCCGAGGGCAACTTCTGCTCCATAGGTTGATTGTTCTCACTGTCAGAAAGTTTCTCCTTATTTCCAGGTTGAATCTCCCCTTGTTCAGTTTCCATCCATTATTCCTTGTCTGGCCTTCAAGTGCTTTAGAGAACAGCTTGACTCCCTCTTCTTTGTGGCAGCCCCTTAAATACTGGAAGACTGCTATCATGTCACCTTTAGTTCTTCTTTTCATTAAACTAGACATACCCAATTCCAACAACCATTCTTTGTATGTTTTAGCCTCCAGCCCCCTAATCATCTATGTTGCTCTTCTCTGCACTCTTTCTAGAGTCTCAACATCTTTTTTATAATGTGGTGACCAAAACTGGATGCAGTACTCTAGTTTTGATATAGCTGAGAAAGATTTTTTAAAAATTACATTTATATGCCACCCTTCTTTGGAGACTCAGGGCGGCTTACAATCTTTTGGAGCACAACCCAATGCACTCAGCAATAGCCTTCATTCCATTGTATATGCCTGCTTATTACTAGGGCTTTTTGGGCCCCCAAGCGCATTTTACAAAGTCAGCTTATTGCTCCCAACAATCTTGGGTCCTCACTTTACCTACCCCGAGAGGATGGAAGGCTGAGTCAACCATGAGCCTGGTGGGATTCGAGCCTGCACTAATTGCAGGCAGCTGGAACTTAAGTGCTAGGCATTTAACAGCCTGCACCACCAAGGCTCTATTCTTCAAAAGAATTGCTTTTGTTGGGTTTCTAGAAGGCTCGATCCTATCCTATTTCAAAATGTTTGGGGCAATTTCCCAGTTTCTTATTCCAGAAGCCTACAGGGTTAAACTTGAATATTTACAATTGGGTTCTTTTTTTTTTATCAAGAGGATGAGACTTGAGGGAAAGGAAAAGCACCTTCTCAGTTATCTCCTTTATGGAAGCAACAGTTGTTACGTCAAAATGCCCGCTCCTACGTTTATAATCTATGAATAGGCAGTCTTTCACACCCCGTTCGATGGCTTGCTGAGAAGCTTTCATCACCTCTGTTAAGGAAACAAAAACAAACCACAGTTTATTCGGTTTTAGCCAAATACACTGATTTAACAGAAACATCATTCCCCCCCCCCGATCCAGGTTTCACTGGTGCAATTATCAGTGGCATGGATCTGGGGGAAAGGCTGTTTGGGATCATCAAGGAATGTATCTGCTCTCTGCAAAATTTTTATACCAAAACAGTTTTTTCCCCTTCTTTTAATGACTCTTTAATTCGTTGTATCGGAGTGGAGTCAGGGAGACTGAATGGAGCTGAGCATTTGCTGGCCGGATGCCTTCCCTAACGCCTATGCAGAGTTCACAGCAGATATTTTCTCTTTGTGCCCAGAGAGAGAGAAATATCTGCCGCTACTTAGGGTCAAACTCAGCAACCTCCTGATTGTGAAGCAAGAGCACCAGTTATCAATTATCAGTTATCAGTGTGAAATATATAAAGTGGCAAAGAAAGGAGAACACTGTGTGTGTGGTGTATATAAAGAATGAGAACAGAAAGAGACCTGTTATTATCTTAATCTATTCAATGCTGGATCTGTTGATTGTGGGCGGCAAACAGACCACTGTAGGAAGTTAACCAGACAACTACAAAGAATGACGAAGCACATGACATACTGGAAACGTTTTAAAAATACATCTCGTTAAAACACTTCAGGGATGGCACTAAACCTTCGGAAAAACAACCTGTCACAAGCAATTAAGGCTGAGAATTAGTTGTAATTGCTTTTTTTCTTCTTTAAAGCACACAAAGAAACTGTAATATGCATTGATAATACACAGCATCTACTTCAGGAAATTAGATCAAAGGTTAGAATCTGAAGAAAGCAAGAAGATTTTCCATGATATGTGTGTGTGTGTGTGTGTATTGCACAATCAGGTTGATATATGTGGCAAAATTAAATGGGAATATGTTATTTATTTGCATCCCACCTTTACTGTTTTTACAAGTTGGCAAACATATCCAACATACCTTCCTCGTCCTAATTTCTTCCCAACAATAACCATCTGAGCAGAGTTGGGTTGAGAGGGAGAGAGTGACTGGCCCAAAGTCACCCAGCTGGCTTTCATAGCGAAGGCTGGACTAGAACTCACAATCACCTAGTTCCTAGCCTGGTGCTTTAACCACTAGGCCAAACTGTCTCTCCTTCTCTCTCTCTCTCTCTCTTTGTCCCACCATGAATATGGTGGCAGGTTTCTGAGTCATGAAGGTAGGAAGAAACTCCCTTTTAAAATATTCCCTTACCATAACAAAATGCCAACTGCCTGCAATTTGGCAGTTCGAATCTCACCAGGCTCAAGGTTGACTCAGTCTTCCATCCTTCCGAGGTGGGTAAAATAAGGACCCAGATTGTTGGGGGCAATACGCTGACTCTGTAAACTGCTTAGAGAGGGCTATAAAGCACTGTAAAGTGGTATATAAGTCTAAGTGCTATTGCTATCTTCCTTCTTCCTTCCTTCCTCCCAGTGGTTAGAATGCGGTATTGCAGGCTAACTCTGCCACCTGCCAACAGTTCGATCCTGACTGACTGGCTCAAGGTAGACTCAGCCTTCCATCCTTCTGAGGTCAGTAAAATGAAGACCCAGATTGTTGGGGGCAAAAGGCTGACTCTATAAACCGCTTAGAGAGGGCTCTAAAGCACTGTAAAGTGGTATATAAGTGTAAAGGCTATTGCTATTGCTATTGCCTCAGCCTTCCATCCTTCCAAGGTGGGTAAAATGAGGACCCAGACTGTTGGGGGCAAGAGGCTGACTCTGTAAACCACTTAGAGAGGGCTGTAAAGTGGTATATAAATTTAAGTGCTATTGCTATAAGTCTCTGAAAATATAAATTAAGAATAGACCCTTGTTGCATGGACAGACTAAGTTTCCAACACCTGAATACAGGAGGAGGCTGGATTCCCACCTAGTTTCCTTTGTGCCCTGCCCAAATTTGTAACTATTTTGATAGATGAAGTCAACAACTTCAGATGGACAGAAATTTAAGAGTTGCCTAAGGCAGCAAAAGGCGCAATGCAAAAGTGAATGGAGAAAACAATTTATGCTGCAGAATCTTTTCTTTTTTAAAAAAATAATCCAGGAAGTTCTCAGATGATCAAGTCAACCTTTGAAGAAGGACTACTTGGTAAGATGGTTTGTCTACTCATTTTTCACTTCCTAGTCTGAAGGTTTGGATAATGGGACGTCCAACACACCATAAAGAAAAAGCATCTGACATCCAAGTCACATAAATAGACATTAATTGATTTAACGAAAATACTTTTTGAATATTTTTAGGAAACTCCTTCTATAAACCATGTTATATGTAGGCAAAAAGGAAAGCTGGATCATACGTTAAGTTACAGAAGATAGATAGATAGATAGATAGATAGATAGATAGAATGAATGAATGAATGAATGAATGAATGAATGAATGAATGAATTCTTCATTGGCCAAGTGTGACTGGACACACAAGGAATTTGTCTTGTTGCAAAAGCTCTCAGTGTACATAAAAGAAAAGATACATCTGTCAAGAGTCAAGAATCATAAAATCCAACACTTAATAATAGTCATAGTGTACAATAAACAATCAAATCATACTAGGAAACAGTCAATAAAAATCATTAGGATACAAGCAACAGAGTTACAGTCATACAGTCATAAGTGGGAGGAGATGGGTGAAAGGAAGGATGGGAGGATTAATAGTCATAGTAATGCAGACTTTGTAAATAGTTGGACAATATTGGGGAATTATTGGTTTAGCAGAGTGATGGCATTCAAGAAAACCTGTTCTTGTGTCTAGTTGTTCTGGTGTGCAGTGCTCTATAATGTCTGTGTGTCTGTGTGTCTGTCCGTCCGTCCGTCCGTCCGTCCATCCATCCGTCCATCCATCCATCCATCCATCTATCTATCCAAGCCTATACACAAGAATCTGATCAACTAAAAGTGCAGCATTAAATTGCCACCAGATAAGGGTCAATGGAATTCAATAGGAGCTGAATTTGAATTGTTTGTGGCAATGTAAGGATTCCAAGCTAATGACACATTTAACTCCATCCCCATTCTGCCTGCTCTTCTCCTACATTGTCTTTCTCAGGAAACCCTTCCATGCAATGGACTTACCAAGAGGACACCTGCAAAATTTCCCTGGTGATTCTTTGACCAACATATCTTTCACAGCATCAGGTAACGGTCCAAGGATAAGCACCGGTCTAGGAGATGTGCAATCTACCTTTTGGACTCGTTGATATGCCAGGCTTACCGCATCTGCAATGAAAGAAGACACTGCTTGCATTTTGCCCTTTGTTTCTCCTGCTTGTGTCACACTCAACCGCGCTTACTAGAAAGTATGGTTGAAAACCTGGCCTGATGGAAAAAGTGCCAATCAAATTTCCACAATAACCCAGAATCAATCAATATGAGCTGCCCCACCTCCACTCAACAGCTGAACTGAACCCCCCCCAAACAGGAAGCGTGAAAACAAACTTGAAGTGCTACTGTGTTTCCCTGAAAAGAAAACCCTGTCCTGTATTTTTTTGCCACCAAAAAAGGCACCAGGTCTTATTTTCAGGGGATGACACCCATTGACTAACCTCACTTGCGTGTTTTGCCCCTGGCCTCTTTTTCGTTGTCAGAGACCTTCAGAAACTTCTTTTGTGGCCAGCAAGGCTTTCCTGAAGGCCTCTGCAGCCGGTAACAGAGCTGTGGATCAATCCAGAGCTTTGTTATCAGTTCCAGAGGCCTTCAGGAAAGCCTTGCCAGCCTTGCTGGCTGTAGAAGAAATGGACCGGTAAGGCAGGTATTGGGGTGTGCGAGGCCTGGCTACAACTGTCCAAATGTAAGTAGTAGGGCAGCTCCACCCCCACATCCCCACCTTGCACTCTGGAGTGGGCGGGAATCTTAATTAGGGCTTATTTTGGGGGTAGGACTTATATCGGGCTCACGTGTAAAAATCAAGGTAGGACTTACTTTCAGGGTAGGTCATATTTTGGGGGAAACAGGGTAGTACATGAAGGCAATTATGATATCATTGCCATTACCAAAACAGGGCAGGAAGAATGATCTTCTCTCTCAAAGTATGTGCTTTACACCCTTCTGATATGCCAGGGGCACAAGGGAAGCAGACCAGAGGTTGTATTTTATGTGTTAACTAATCTGTCTTGAAGAACATCCTGGAACCACCAAGAGTGAAGACTTAACATTCATCTTACTGGCAGCATTGCTATAAATACAGGGATTAGAAAGTTTGACATCGATCGCCTGGTTGCAAAACATTAAGAAGATTTAAGACTGGCACAGAGACTCAAGCTACTGCCCTATTTTGAATCCCCAAAACAACAAGTGTTTGGTGTCATCTTTCTACTACAGCTCTACTTGCTCTGGAAGGAGAGCAAAGCACCCCTTTCAAACCGTTTCACAAATTTTGTGCAGCCTCAGTATGAAACAAAGCAGCCATATCGGATTACCTCCCCTGATTTCCCTTATCCATACTCCTTCTGCCTATGCCATACCAGGTAGTCCTCAATGTCTGGCCACAATTGAGCCCAAGATTTATGTGGCTAAGCGAGACATTGGTTAAGTGGGTTTGACTCCGTTTTGCAAGCTTTCTTGTCACCGTTGTTAAGTGAATCACTGCAGTTGTTAAGTGAATCTGGCCTCCCCCACTGAGTTGGCTTGTCGGAAGGTCACAAAAGGGGATGCTGCAAACTGTCATAAACATGAGTCAGCTGTCAAGCACCCGAATTTAAATCACATGAACATGGGGATGCTACGATGGTTGTAAATGTGAAAAATGGTCATCAGTCCCCTTTTAGACACTGTAACTTCAGATGGTCACTAAGTGAACCATTGTAAGTCAAGGACTATCTGCACACAGAGCTTGAGCAAGAAATGTCTCTTTCAGCCTTTGCAAGTGCCGGGGATTCAAAGCAACCCATCAGGCAAAGGCCAAATGCTTTGGGGGAAATGAAATGAATCCTGTTATTTCTGAGACACCAAATTTGCTAAGGCAAATTGAAGCTGTTTCCCAGAGACCAGGGCATACAGAAGGACCTGAAGGGTTATGAAGGGGCCAGCTGCGAAAAGAAAGATCACTTGTAGGAAAGTCACTAGAATAAAGGGCTTATGGCCGACACAAATCTCTTATTTAAAATGTTAAGGGATGGGGCAACTCTTTTTAAGAGCGATATTCAGTTATGGACCCTAAGCGGACATGTTTCAACCCTGAAGCTGGCCTGGCGGAAGCCATTTTGGAGCTTCAGTCTTGCCACACTGGAGCTGAGGGATAAGGAGCGAGGGATTAGAGAGAGCTGGAATTGTGTAGTCACAACAAAATACTTTCTCTTGGGAACCAAGGACGTTCTCACACCTGGTCGGAAGAAGGAGGTGTTGTGGCCCGCCAGTGGCCAGCAGAGCTGGCAGCAGACTCAGACAATGAGGAGTTGGGGAGGAACATGGACTAGTCCTGGAGTCTGGGGAAGGCTCTGCATTGGAGACAGAGATGGGGCCAGGGCCATCCGACAGTTATCAGATGCCTTCGGAGTTGGAGATCAGTGGGACAGAAGAACAGCTGGAGCCTGTTCTTGATGTGCACGTGTGCAGAACTGCTAGGAGAAGGGAACAGTTAAGGAACAAGGGTTGACTCGGGAGTAAAGGTACAGGTGGATGGTGAATGGCTCCTCCCATGGGGAATAAAGAGGAGCAAAAGGGGAGTGGGGTTTGAAGGAGACAATTAGTTCATTTAATTAGGGTGAAGATTTGTTTCTGTCTCAGAGACTCCTTGCCAAGTATTTCCTTGGACAGCGTTGCGCTTGGAAGCTATTGGCCTGGTAACTCTCCAAAGCTGATAAGGTCTGTGGTCACAACTCACCCTTGAAAGACTGTTTGCCATGATTTTGCTAGATGTGAATGAGAGGAATTAGCCTAATAAAAAGGGGTTTTGTCAGGATGAGGAGTCTGCTTTGTGATTTTGGGAAGCCTATGTCAGAACAGGAAGAGTGATGTCACCAGACCAGCAGACACTACCTTGATTGGGCCATGTGGCTGATTGTTTGGGATTGAGGGGAAAACTTTTAATTAGGTGAAAATCGAGGGGTTCTTCAGAGTTGGTTTTCACCAGATCTGTGCCAATATGATATTTCCAGTAAAGCAATTCTTTGAGGAATTTGCCTGCCTCAGAGTTCTTGCTTGCAATGGATCCATTAGTTGGAACCCTGACAACATGTTAAAAAGACACCCACACCCACACCCACACATACATCTCCCCAGAACTGTAGTTCTGCCTTATCTGTTCCACAGCCTCCTCCTGCTTTTGCGATCCCCCAGTTGGTTCTGCCCAGTTGTTAAGAGAAAGCAATTGCTACTTGCCGTCCAAGAAAGGAATGGAATCTGTGCTAATGGTGTCGAGGGCCAGCAAATCTTTCCCATCTTTGGAGCCGCTGCGCTTGTGTTTGTGTTTTCTTCGGAAGAAGGATCGGCGGGCCGCAGCCGAGGTTGCCTTCGAGGAGCTGTTCTCGTCTTTGGCTTCGGACATGCTGTGTCTCCTGTAGAATTCCTGCTCCATTCTAGAAAGGAAGGGTTGGGAGAGTCAGGCAGGAAGAGGTGGAAGGATTAGGACAGAAAAAAAAATCCTTGAAAAAGAAAACAGTCAGTTGTAACAGACATGTCCCAAATGTCTTTGTGACATGTCTTTTTTTCAAGAGGCAACTGGATTTTCTGGTGTTTTTTTTCTTTGAAGACATTTAGCTTCTCATCCCAAAAAGCTTCCTCAGCTCTGACAGGATGGTGGGGAATCGAAGGATTTATACTCCTTGCAGACAGCTGGTCATTTGCATCCTTTTAGAGGGTCGTTGAGAGCACTTGGAGGTTTATTTGTGTCCTTAGGGTCATAGACTTTTAGCTATGCACTTTGGGATGAACACCCTTGAATGGTGTGGGAGTAGAAATGGATTTCCGGCAGAAAAAATTACAGATGATAAGAACCAGGAGCAACTACTCAGGTGACCCTGAGGACACAGACAAATCTCCAAGGGGCCTCAATGACCCTCTAACAGGATGCAAATGACCAGCTGTCTGCAAGGAAGAGAAATCCTTCCATTCCCCACCATCCAGTCAGAGCTGAAGAAGCTTCTTGGATGAGAAGTGAAATGTCTTCACAGAAAACAACCAAGGAAGTCCAGCTGCCTCTTGAAAAAACAAGCACCTTTGGGACAACCATGACCTGGATGAGTGAAAATCTGTACAGAATTTGTAAGAGACATCCTTCTGAATACGGGTTGCCCTTGACGAATGAGCACAATTGAGTCAACATTTTATTTTCCCAAATGAGACAGCTGTTAAGTGAATTTTGTCCCATTTTAGCACTTTTCTTGCCTCTTTCTTTTTCACCTCTTTCTATAGAGTTGGCTTCTTCCAACCCAGTCATGAAGGGTAGAAGGCTTGCATTTATGTTTACTTCTTTCAAGTAGCTTTATTCGAGCAATGACCCAAATCCCATTGAAATCTCTAGGGTGGAATTACATGTATTTGCTGGGGATCTGTCCTCTTTCCAGCTTCTGAGCATTCTCATCCAGCTGCCAGGCCATCCAACAGCCAAAGTTCCCCTGGGGCAGAGTGTCATCGACGTACAAAATGTCATCTTTTTTAAAACTCAAGTCCTGCTCAACTTCTGCTAGCCGGTCATAGAGTGCCCTGCAAGGAGAGAGAGAAAGAGAAGAGAGAGAGAGATGACTATCTATCATTTTCAGACTGTTCCAGATGCTACAGGACAAAAACTAAGGACCTCCTGTACTGCGGGTATCCCAACAGCCATCTCTACCAACCTGGAGAAACAAAAGTGACCTTCAACTTACAAAAATGCATGATTTAGACAAAGATTTACTTTGGGCCACTTGAGGGGTAGGGTGGGGAAGTATCATAGTTAAATTCGATACGTTATGACACAAGACTTTATTGGTTTGTATTTGTAAATCCCACAATATTTTAACCTGCCCATTTTCAATTACTTTTTCAATTCAGTATTTCTACCAATGTTTCATAACTGGCACATAATAATGTTTACAGATGGAACAGAATTAGAGTAAGGTAGGGTAGGGTAGAATAGAACAGAACAGAATATGGAATAAGAATAGAATAGGGAATGGAATGGAATAAGAGTAGAGTAGAGTAGAGTAGAGTAGAGTAGAATAGGAAATGAATAGAATAGAATAGGAAATGAACAGAATAGAATAGAATATGGATTAGGAGTAGAGTAGAGTAGAGCAGAGCAGAGTAGAATAGTTAGGAGGGACCTTGGTGGTCTTCTAGTCCAGGAAACCCTATACCATTTCAGACAAACGGTTGTCCGATCTCATCTTAAAAACTTCCAGTGTTGGGAGCATTCACAACTTCTGGAGGCAAGTTGTTCCACATATGGTCCAGTGAATAATTTTGGCGACTGCTATGATGTTGCTTTTAATCCATTTGTGTCATCTTTACTTGTGTGAGCTCAGTATTATTGTTGTTATGGTTGGTTGCACACTCAGCCAGATTAAAAAAAAAACTGGCAGTTTCTGTGTCTTGAAAAGTTTCCAAGCTCCTATGTAGGGAGGTTCTCAATCATACAGGTTGTCCCAAAGGTGCTTTTATTATTATTTTTTTCAGGAGGCAACTGGACTTTCTGATTTATTTTTTTAAAGACATTTTGCTTCTCATCCAAGATGCTACCGAAGAAGCTTTCTGGATGAGATACAAAGGAAGAAAAACCAGAAAGTCCAGCTGTCTTTAAAACAAAAGCACCCTTGGGATTTCCAAGCTCCTGTTTTGAGCAGAATTTTGGATCCCTCTCTCTTCCCCGTCAGATTTTGGGGACTGGATCCCTTAATCTTTTCAATTCCAGGCTGGTGGGGGCATTTCCCCTAGTGAAATAAGTGGGAGACCAAACAATGACTCAGAACTGCTGGAAGAAAAAAAGAAGGGAGAACTTGAAAAATGAAGGGAAAGAAAATCTTGAAAAAATTCCAGAAGGCTGGGATTCCAAAGGACATTGTAAAAAAATACCCGTTTCAAAAATCTTTATTCCTAGGTTCTGCACTTTGCAGGTAATTCAGGAAACAGACATAAGAATGGACAATGAAATATGAAATTATCACCAGTGCAGTTTGATTTAATCATCTCAAATATTTAATATTATTTAAGTTGGTCGTTGAGCTGTGGTCTAAGTGGCATCATCCCCCTATTCTAGCACCAAGTTATTTACATATACAAATATTCCAATGAAGTTGTAGCAATTTGGCTAAGTTTTCTGCACTAAACCAGGAAGAAAAGTTTGTGTCCATAACCAGCCTGTGATAGTTGATGAAAATACAAGGTGAGATTTTTTTTAAGTACCTGACATAGAAACCATCTCCAGGTAAATCTTTGATCCTGTTGAATTCTTCAAATCTGTACTGAGCTTTTATTCTAATCGTGTCACCTGGTTTGAGCATTTCAAGGTAAGCTTCCTCCGCTGTTTTATTTCGCATGTCAACAGACCCATACTGTAAATAATAATAATAATAATAATAATAATAATAACAACAACAACAACAACAACAACAACAACAATAAAATACAAAGACCTACAAATAGAAATAGAACAACTATGGCAAAGGCAAGCAAGGGTAGTACCTATAGTAATAGGCGCCTTGGGTGAAGTCCCAAAACAACTGGTTTCCCCCCTCCTCCTAGGTTGCGTCATAAATCACATTTTCCAATGGAGCACTTTCGCAGGCTGATACAATCTGGAGAAAGGTATGCATGGAATGTACTTCTGGTCATAGCAACCGAGCTACTCCATCAGTTCTCCCCCTCCTGCCTATGGCAACTCGAGAGTAGGCCAGGAATGCTTTATGAGTTGACAGCTAGCATGTTTCCTCTTCGCATTGGGTAGAGTGGGCCGAAGCCATGTTGGCCGGCCCCTTACATTTTCCAGGATGGTGCCATGGGCTGGATCCAACCACATCGTGGACCTGATGCGCCTGCAGGCCTTGTGTTTGACACCTCTGGGTTAGCTAAAGCTGTGTAATCCAACACCATACAACCCGAAATTAATCTTCCTCACTGTTGGATGAAATAAGCAAATGGCCTGAAACTTGTGTGGAATCCCAGATAGAAGTGTACATTTCCACACAGACAATGAGACCCACCATCATGGATTTTGCAATGGTCTAAAAATGACCTATTCTTTTATTTTATTTCATATCAGATTGTGGGCTGTATGGAGATGACAGGCTATGAGTGATATTGCACAAGTGATGATGTCATCAGGCAACAGTTCTGTCAGGACTGAGGGAATATAGACAATTTGGGGTTATTTACGGGATGACACCTTGTGGCTTCTGAGATAGGACATCATCACTTGTGCTCTAAAGTGGTCCCTCAAGTCCTTCAAAACCCAGAAAACAAGCTCAGAAACAGTAAATGAAGATTCAATTCTGTGAAGAAGACACAGAAGCGGGTAAATCTATCTCAGCATCTTCTTCTGTCCTACTACCACAGCACCATTGAGAGTGTCCTGACATACGGCATTCTTGCATGGTATGGGAGCCACTCTGTAGTGGACAAAGAAAGCTCTACAGAGAATCATTAAAACTGCCCAGAATATCATTGGGCTCCAGCTACCAGCCCTGAATGACATCTTTGCATCTCGCTGTTTGAGGAAGTCGCACAACATTCTCAGGGACTCTTCCCATCCTGCTTACAATCTTTATGAACTGTTGCCTTCTGGCAGAAGATACAGAACAATTAAAACTGAACAGTTTTTATCCCAGAGCTATAATGGCACTTAACAATGAACTTAAGGACCACAATCAGTGAGCTGTTGGATAGTATTATTTGGTCTGTTGTGTGGATGCTTGTGTGTTTTTAGGGGGTGAGGAATTTTGGTGGGGGGGGGTGTTTGGGGATTATCATGTGTGTGTGTGTGCATGTTGGGTCTGGTCTCTGGGTGTTATGTGAGTTTCATTGTATATATACTGTGTATATACGTACAATGACAACAAAGAATTCAAATTCAAATTCAATCATCGAGGCCAAAAGTATCTCAAAAGGTGAAATGGCAATTGGACCAACGTTGACCCTCTGCCTACCCAAAAATTTTCATTCAGACTGAAGAAGCTACTTGGATGAATAACAAAACGCCTCAGTTTTAATAAACTTTGGTCCAGTTGCCACAATTTCACCTTTTAAGATACCTCAGAAATAGTCCAAAGCTCTGGTTAAAAACACAACAGCCCCAAAATTTGTTTTATGTGACCTAGTTCATGCCATCACTCTCCTTTTATGGCATCTAGAACTCCTTTTGTCTCTCTTGGTTCCTTCTTTTTTCACTTATCAACAGTGTTACCTCCAGTATTAGATCTCCTGGCATTAGACCTTCAGATCCTTTGGCTGGGCTCTCCTCTTCTAGGTCAGAGACAAATATTCCATGGATGTTCCCACCACCAATTTGGATTCCGAGCTCCGCTTGAAATTTCTTGATATTAACCGTTCTAGGTTCAGGTGTCCTTTTAATTGTGTCAACCGAACTCCTACAAACAAGGGACAAAGAAGAGAGAAGGCCATTGGTCAAACTAATCCTCCATGGCTCCCCTTAATCCTTCCTTGGGGCGGGGAGAAGGATAAAGATAAAAGGATGTTCCAGCAGGTAATTGGGTTTGAGAGCCTCATGACAGGAATGAACTGTTCTCCACTCAACATTTGGATGTCAGAATAGAATAGAATAGAATAGAACAGAACAGAATAGAATTCTTTATTGGCCAAGTGTGATTGGACACACAAGAAATTTATATCCATGTGAAAACTCAACTCTTTCTCTTGCCTTTGTCCCTTGCCCAGAGAATTTATAAAAATGTTTCTATCACAGCATCCTTTAAAAGAGAGAGAGAGAGAGACAGAAAGAGAGACAGACAGTGACAGAGAGGATAGAGATAGACAGATAGACAGACAGATAAATACCATAGATATGAAACAGGGGGGGAGTGACAGAGACAGAGAAGATAGAGATAGATACCATAGATAGATAGATAGAGAGAGAGAGAGATAGATAGACAGACAGACAGAGAGACAGACAGACAGACAGACAATGTAGGGGTGTGTGTGTGTGTGTGTGTGAGAGAGAGAGAGAGAGAGAGAGAGAGAGAGACAGAGACAGAGACAGAGACAGAGACAGAGACAGAGACAGAGACAGAGACAGAGATCAGGCTCTGGAATATGGGGCCGACTTTCCCATCAACGTCAGCGATCCACCATCAGTCAAAATTCATAATAGTGGTCCATAGGATTTAAAATTATGAGTTTGGTGATCCCTGAGGTCCAAAAGGTTGGCAACCCCTGATCTAGTCCATCCCCTGCCCAAGCAGAAGATCTCACACCATTTCTGACCAATGGCAGTCCAATCTCTTCTTGAAAGCTTGATGGTGGTACCTAGTTTAGGTAATGAAATGTCTGCAAGAAAACAACCAAACTTAGAGAGCATCAAAGGTCTCTCAAAGACTACTAGTCACAAACACAGGATGGATCTACCATTGGGGAAGGACCTCCTAGATCACCGTTCACCACAGGGTTCCTGCTGAAAGAAGCACCCTCTGCTCTTGAGCCGGGAAGTAGCTTACCTAACTGAATTGCGGGGACTGGTGGTTGGTGTGGTCTCCTTGGACGGAGGAGTCATGGTCCCTTCATCCTGTTCGCTCACAGTATCAATTATGGAATGGCTGTCAGGAGTTGGAGCTCCACTGCTTTGTGGAGTGGAATGACTACTCACTGGTTCCAGGCGGGAGCTTAAAGGAAAGAAGGGAGCCATAAAAGAAGTGAATTGAAAGGTGATTAAAATGCAACAACTTTCAAGAACTTTTGGGGTCTAGAATGATCCTTGAGACCTCAGTGCCAGAAGGTAGGAGAAGCAGCAATGGATGGAAACTAACCAAGGAGAGAAGCAACCTGGAATTAAGGAGAAACTTCCTAACAGGGAAGACAATTAACTAGTGGAACAGAAGTTGCCTTCAGAAGTTGTAGATGCTCCATCACTGCGGGGTTTTAAGAAGAGACTGGACAACATTTGTCTGAAATGATATAGGGTCCCTGCTTTAGCAGTGAGCTGGACTAGAAGACCTCCAAGGCCCCTTCCTGCTCCTATTCTGTTTGTTTGATTGATTGGTTGCCTTTGAATCTTAAATGAACCTGTAGCTTAGTCCAGCAAGGGTTCCTTGCAAGGAGACTAAGGAAGCTAAATTCTTTCCACTTCAAGCCAGACTTCTTCGAAGAAAGAAAAACCTCACTCACAGGTGAGAATTAAACACACTTTTGCACACTTTTAACTCTGCCTCTGGCTCCCTGCAGCTGCGACTGATCAGCAGAAATAAATTTAATGCACCTCATCCTCTCCATCCATTATAACTGGTAAGGAGAAGACATGGCAGAAGCTGTGGGCGGAATTAAAAGAGGGATCAGCCTAGAATCCCTACATAGTCACAAACAGTCTAAGTCCAAACCCCCTTGAATTCCATCGTTATCACACCAAGCAGTGCTAACCCTGAGCTGAAAAGATTCCGGTGCATAGGCCTTTTAGCAATAAATCAGTTTAATTGGTCCCTCGTATATGGACCTGATCTTTCGGGCTTGACATTACCCATTGTTGTGGTTAGCCGGCAGCAGGTGCAGACAGCTGAGGAGAGCAAGGACTCATATGAGGGGCCAGGACCATTAGGGAGTGGACTGCTGCCTTCAGAGATTGTGGGGGCTGGCAGCAGCAATGAGGAGGTTCCCGAGGAGCCTGTGCCAAGTGCGCGTGCGCACAGGGTTGCTCGCAGGAAAGAGCAGCTACAACAGCACGGGTGACTCGGGAGTAAGGCTGCAAGGTAATGGCCCCTCCTTCAAGAAGATAAAAGCCAGCTGTGAAACTAACCTTCTTTGCAGAAGGCAAAGACGTTTTGAAACTCCAGCCTCGTGGACATTCCAGTATCCTGAGATTGTATTTGAAGATTCTTGTATTGAAAATTATTTCTTGTCTGTTATCTTTTGGCAAGTCTCTCACAGTTTGGCAAAGCTTGTGCTTATCACAGCTAATTATTTTGTAAAAGCATTACAAGGTTTCTGTTCTTTTTGAATTGTGTTTGATTTGTTGGAAAAGGGCGTGGGTCAGAACACCCATTCAAAAATGTATGTCAATGAATCCAATCAGTAAAGTTCATTTAATCAGTCACATGGAAGACTGTATTTCTTTGGCTCTCTGCTATCTACTTTGTTAGCCAATAAAAACCAAAGGACCTTTCACAGAGATCTATCGAGAGGGCTCATGACTCCATCTCTCTTTTAGGCTTTCTCATGCTGCCTCTGTTACTATAATCAAGGGGTCCCCAACCCCAAGGGGCTGTGGCCGACCATTGGGCCTTGAGCCATTCGGAACCAGGCTGCAGAAGTGGCAGGTGAGCACATACGCATCGCCATTTGTGCGAGCAGCGGGCGAGTGCCGGTACTTCTTTTGCGAGAGAGGTGAGTGTGTGTGCCCGCCACTCGCGCAAATGGAGCTGTGTGCATGCGTAGACTTGCCTGCCACTCATGTGAAACCACAGCCACTCCCCCCCCACACTGGGCCATAAAGCCAGAAAGGTTGGGGAGCCCTGCTGTTCTGACCCAGCTCCCCAAACACAACAAACCCTCTGACACAAACTCAAAAGATTCCTTTATTAGGAGCCCTGGCAGCCCCGGCAAAAAGTTTTTCTCACAGGCTAACAAGTCTGTCCAGCTGGGAGATGAGTAGTTGTCTGCCACATCTATTCATCTCCGCCCCCTGCCTTTTATCCCCAGAGCTAGGGTGAGGCTTCGCTAGCAGTGGTGGCTCTTCCATCCCAAGGACTGGCTCATAGTTTTCCACTGCTCTCCTCTCCTCTGCCTTCTGCGCATCCTTGTGTCAGGCACTGGACCCAGCTGTTCCTCTTCTTCCTCATCAGCCACTTCCAGACCTGGGGGCTGTTGACTCTCCATCTGAGGGCTGGTGGATGGCTCAGGCTCTCTCTCTCTTTCTCTTTCTCTCTCTGCCAGCTCCATTCCCTCTTCCCCCTCAGAACTCTCAGATTGCCTTGATGCTGACTCCCACGCCTCCTCCTCCTCCTCTAATTCGGCTGTTGGAGAGGCCAGCAACACCTGCTATAATCTGTCAATAAACCAACTGGTGCTTCATGGTAACAGAGTCTTGGTCTCTGCTTCAAACCTACCCCAGTAAGAAGACCTTCACATGATACAGACTGTCACGGAGAAGGTCTAAAGCTTACCTTGATCGTGAATGATTGCCCAGCTGGAACATGTGGGGGTTGTACTGTGCCAGAATAGTTATGGTGTCGCACTGCTGCCCAATGATCAGCCGAGCTTGTTGTTCCGTAGCATTCCGCAAGTTGATGCCATTAAACTGGGAGAAGGTAAGAGAACCAGACAAGGATTCATTCAGACAGAATTCTGTGTTTAGTGTCGCTAATCTTGCTTTCTGAAATAGAATTTCCCCAGCTGATCGAATATGTTGCACTAAGATTTTTCCAACTGATTGCTTCTCTTGCATTAAGATATGAGTGTGTGTGTGTGTGCGCACGCACACATTCATGCAAGTTTGATGCTGGGTTTTGTAGTACTTAATTACCCCTTTGGGAGAAAAAAAGCTTTTTGAGTTTCAAGGAAAATGCCATGCCTATGTAGGTAGTTCTTGACTTACGATCACAACTGAGCCCAAAATTGCTGTGGCTAAGTGAGGCTGCTGTTATGGGAATTCTGCTCCATTGTATGCCCTTTCTTGCCACAGTTGTGAAGTGGATTGTGGCAGTTTTTAAGTTAGTCACATGGTTGTTTAAGTGAATGTGGCTTCCCCTGGGGACTTTGTCTCTCAGAAGCCAGCTGGGAAGGTTACAAAAAGGGACCACATGACCCTGGGATGGTGAAACCATCATAGATACATGCCAGTTGCCAAGCATCTGAATTTTGACCATGTGGCCATAGGGATGGTACAACGGTTGTAAATGTGAAAAATGGTCATAAGTCACTTTTTCAGTGTTGTAACTTTGAAAAAGTCATGAAATGAACTGTTGCAATTTCAGGACTACCTGTGCCTACGTAATGGTTGTCAGGATGATATTGTGGCCAGCAGAGCTGGTGGCAGACTCGGACAGTGAGGAGGTTGGGGAGAACATGGGCCAGTCCTGGAGTCTGAGGAAGGCTCTGATGAGGGCTCTGCGTTGGAGGCAGAGATGGGGCCAGGGACGCCTGACAGTTATCAGCTGCCTTCAGAGTCGGAGATCAGTGGGGAAGAAGAACAGCTGGAGCCTGTTCCCAGTGTGCGCATGCACAGAGCTGCCAGGAGAAGGGAACCGTTAAGGAACAAGGGTCAATTCGGGAGTAAGGGCACAGATGGACAGTGAATGGCCCCTCCCATAGGGAATAAAGAGGAGCGAAAGGGGAGTGGTGTTTGCAGGAGACAATTAGTTCAATTCATTAGGGTGAAGATCTGTTCCTGACTTCTTGCCAAGTAATTGCTGCTACAGCATGGCGTTTGAAAGCTATCGGCCTGGCAACTCTCCCAGCCTAATAAAGGTCTGTGGTTGTGCAATCTCTTGAAAGACTGTTTGCTGGGACTTTGCTGGAGAGGAATTCCCTTTAACCTAAATAAAAGGGGTTTTATTGGGACGAGGAGTCTGCTTCATGATCTTGGGAAGCCCAGGTCAGAACAGATGAAGGCATTAAGCCAGATGGGGAAACAAAACTCCTGAAGGGACATTGGTAAAAATGGCCAGCACCATAACTTCTCTGTTATGAGATCCCTCAATTTTCTGTTCAGTACATTTGGGCAATAGGCAAATTTCCAAACAAAGCCCTGGAATGTAGCTTTTTGCCATTTTGATTCTCTGCAAATGCTTGCTGGGGGGCTCAAAGCATTCTTGGAAATAAAGAGAATCCTGGAGTGTGGAGTTTTTTCTTGGGAAATAAATAGGAAGGTGACACCCTGCAAAAACATGTGCAGGTAAGACACACATACAGGACAAGGGAGATGTGTCTGGATCCATCTATGACTACCAACAGCATGTTAAACAACATCCTTAGAGAGAAGGGTAAGCAGTAGAAATAGTGTCAATGAAAACTAGTTAAAATGCCAATAAATCTGGGTATTTGAAGCTGTTTGCTTTTTCTACAGGGAGTCCTTGACTTACAACCACAATGGAGCCCATTTGATTCCCCCCTCCCCTTTTCTTTCTGAAAACAACATTTGGGAACAGCATATTTTAAGAACTCCAGAGGGAGCCATATTTTTAACAAAAGCTGTCCTGATATTAGTGGGGCCACACCAATGTAGGCAGGCCTTGAATTATGACCGCCATCGAGCCCAGAATTTCTGTAGTTAACTGAGGCATTTGTTGCATTTCCCCCCCTATTTTACAACCTTTCTGGCCACTGTGGTTGGTAAGTTAGCAACTCAGTTGTTAAGCATATCCGGCTTCCCTGCTGACTTTGCTCGTCAGAAGGTTGCATTGGACATAAATATGAACCCGTAGGCCTAGCGTCTGAATTTTGATCATGTGATCATGGGGAGGCCGCAAAGGTTGTAAGTGTGGGGGAAAACTGTCCTCAGTCACACTTTTCAGTGTTGTCACTTGGAACGGTCACTAAACAGACTGTTGTAAGTCGAGAACCCCCATACCGCACAGCCAACTGGAAAACAACATCATCAGGATGGACTCAAAGCTTTACCTCTAACAACTGATCACCATATTCAAGGCCGGCCTGATGGGCAATGCTGCCACCGGTGACTTTCGAGACAAATATGCCGCCATTTTCCCCGCACACAATGGAGATCCCCAGGGGTTCAGCCCCCTTCTGCACTTTGACCTGGCGTGGCTCTTCCATGTAGGGTCTTTGGGAGAAAAAGAGTGAGCACCGGAAGATGGGGGGGGAAGAGAAAAACAAAATATCACACATGGAGGGCATGCACCCGTGCCCGCCATCCTCTCCAGAAGCGGAACAGGGCCCCCTTTAAAATGTGGACTTAAAATGGCGGCATTCCTTTAGCATGCAAGGGATGGGAGCTGGATCAGACCATCTTCGATGATGGAATAGCATCGATGCGGTTGCTTGCTGACGCGAAGGGCGTGGAATGGCACATGAAAATTATAAATGGAATTACATTGGAAAATGCCGGAAAGAAAACATATCCTGGCCCATATTATATATGGGTCAATAAGCATATATAATATGCCATTTTGGAATGCATTCTAAGGGTGGTGGGAGAAAAAAGGCTGACAATGTATAGACATTTTTGGACCCTTTAGAGCAGTGGTCCCCAAACTTGGCAGCTTGGCGGCCCGGCTGGGTGGGGGACACAGAGGGGAACCGGACCTGGGAATGGGACAACTTGCCACACCCAGGTTACTATGGCCTACTCACCGTGGCCAACTCACCACAGCCAAATTGTAGCGGGAGAACTTGCCCTGGCCAGCTTACCACAAGACAATTCACTGCAGGACAGTTTAACAATTCTATTTAATTATTTAAAATAAATAAAAATGATGGTAATGTTGGCCATTGGTGTTTTATTTTGTCCCTTCCTTTTGCATCCTTTCTTTAATGATTCTATTCCACCATATATCTTTGATAGTTCTGTAACTCTTGTCTCCAAGCTACTTATCCTGTGGTGAGATGTCCTGCAGTGAGTTGGCCGTAGTGGGTTGGCTGTGGTGGGTTGGTCATGGTGAGATGGCTGTGGTGAATTGTCATAGACCCACTGGGCCATGAAAGGGGTGAGGTGGCACCCATGTGCTTGCAGACACACTGCTCGGCTGCAAGATGAGACGTGCATGCATGCACCAGTCCAGCACTCCCGCAAGTTGAGCTGTGCATCATCTCTCCTCTTGCATGGCTCAGTTCTGAATCGGTCACGGCCCAGTATTGGGTGGTGGCCCAGGAGTTGGGGACCCCTGCTTTAGAGTGTTATTTCTATAGCAATATAGAAATAGCATTATAGTTCATGGGGAGGGGAGAGTGAATCACAAGATGAGGAAGGGAAAACGCGACGCTGAATATTTTCTATTTCCACGCGAGCCAAATGCAGGGTTAGTCGATGGAAATTAAGCAGCTCCAAAAGCAAAACTCAGACCGTTAATTCACGATGGCGCCTTGCATGGTAGCGATGCAATTACCATGCATGGTTTTTTTTCCCCTTTTGGGTGGGGTGGGGTGGGGAAAGGAATCCAAACATTTAAATAGCACACAAATAAACTTCTCAAGGACAACCTGTATGTCAAGCCAACCTCAAACTCCTGAGGGAACAGAACCTTGGCGTAGGAGCCACAGGAATTCTCAGAAAAGACCTATTACGGAACAAATATCTGAAAGGTGAAGAGGGATGAAGAAAGAAAGGAAGGAAGGAAGGAAGAAAGAAAAAACACCTTAGAGAAAGAGGTAGTAGCCAGAGCCATGCTAGACATTGACGTGTGGAAATAGGCCCTTGGTGTCAGTCTACATCCACTAGAGGCTGTTTACTGGTTTATACAGGTAGTCCTTGACTTACAGCAACAATTGAGCCCCAAAATGTCTGTTCTTAAGTGAGACCTTTGTTAAGTGAGCTTTGCCCCATTTTATGACCTTGCTTGCCACAGTTGTTATGTCAGGGCTCCAACAAATCCACCCCCATTCAAATCTTAAGTCTCTAGCCACATCTCTCAGAGTAAAAAAAAAAAGATTTATTAGAAGTGGCCATGTTGGCATTCACTGGGTGCAGCCGACACTAAAATGCATCATTCATTCCCCCTTAACCCTGGTTTCCCCCATCCCTGCATGTATATTCTCCAATGGGACACATCCATAGCCCACAGTCATCAATCATGCTCACCAGTAATATTCTTGCACTCCGACAACTTTAGGCTGCCAGGGTGATTATCTAGGCACTTAAGGAATGCACTGCTTTCCCCCACTCCCTCTCTGCTGGCAGCTAAAAAGACCGAAGGAGTATCTTGTTAGTTGACACATTAATTGAATTACCGCAGTTGTTAAGTTGATAAGATGGTTGTTAAGTGAATCTGGCTTCCCTGTTGTCTTTGCTCATCGGAAGGTCGCAAAAGGGGATTGCGTGACCTTGGGACACAGCAACGGTTATAAATACAAGTCATCTGAATTTTGATCATGTGATCACAGGGACGCTACAAAGGCCATAAATGTGAAAAATGGTCATAAGTCACACTTAAGTTTCCCAATGCCATTGTAACTTTCAACGGTCACTAAATTAACTGTTGTAAGTCGAGGACTACCCGTAGGGTAAAACATGTCAAATGCAGGCCTTAATCACCTGGGGTACAGAGCACTGTGGGATCCTTGGTGCTCTCTGAGCTGGGTTGTTTTCTTGCTGATGTTTCATGACCCAACTAGGTAACATCATCAGTGCTTGAAGGGAGAGGGGTTTGATCTCTTCATATGGTTTGTACTGTCAGTGTTGGTGGGAGCGTTCTTGTTGGCTCCTTAAATAGGCTGTTGACTAGACTGATCATGTCAGAGTGTGCACAGCTGTACTATGCGAGACAACCCAGGAGAAATAACAGCAAACAGAGGTTTGTAATAAATAGTGGTTTTATCTACAAAAGAATATATACTATACATACACGTACTATAGGCAGAAGCCAAACAAGCAGCAATTACAGTAGGGAAGAACACACAGTGAGAGATATGCTTTAACAGGACCTCTTATTATAGGTAAAGGTAGAGGTTCCCCTCGCACATACATGCTAGTGATTTCTGGCTCTAGGGGGCGATGCTCATCTCTGTTACAAAACCTAAGGCCAGCGCTATCCAAAGACATCTCCATGGTCATGTGGCTGGCATGACTAAATGCTGAAGACGCATGGAACGCTGTTCCTTCCCACCAAAGGGGTCCCTATTTTTCTATTTGCATTTTTTCCATGCTTTCGAACTGCTAGGTTGGCAGAAGCTGGGACAAGTAATGGAGCTCCCTCCATTACGCGACACTAGGGATTCGAACTGCTGACCTTTCTGATCGACAAGCTCAGTGTCTTAGCCATTGAGACACCATGTCCCCTCCTTTTATACAGGCTTTTAAGGGGATAACAGCTAAAAACCCTTGCTGACTCATTCCCATTATTACATCATTGCATCAGCTGGTCAGCTCTTAAATCACTACCCTGACAGACCATGTTAATTAGGCATGATTGATCCATGCTAGTTGTTGGGCATGATTGATTATGCTAATTGTACTGATTAGTCTGTTAATCCAGCAATCACCAAGAACACTCCCCACCAAAACTGACAGGGCGAGCCACTTGTATGTAAACTCAGAGCAAACCTCACCCCCTTCGAGGCACTGATGATGTTACCCAGTCAGGTCATGAAACGTCTGCAAGGACACAGCCAATCTCAGAGACCTCACAGTTGCACCCTCAGCTACAAATCTTCTCTTCTACTGGCATAGCGTGATGTAGACTCTTTAAGTAAGCATGGAAAATTTTGGACAGAGCTACCACCTTTCATGCCTTCCATGCCAAGCATCCCTTAGTTCAGCGGTCCCCAACCTTTACGGCTTGGTGGCCTGGCAGGGGTGGGAGAGGGGAGCCCGGCCCACTGCTTGTGCAAGTTGAGCTACATGCATGTGGGACCCGGCCAGACACTCGCACAGCCTAGTTCGATCTGGGTAGTAGGCCACAGCCTACTTTAGCATAAGTAAAGGTAAAGGTTCCCCTCGCACATACGTGCTAGTTGTTTCCATATCCATTACAAAGCCGAAGAGCCAGTGCTGTTCAAAGACATCTCCATGGTCATGTGGCCAGCATGACTAAATGCCGAAGGCGCATGGAACGTTGTGACCTTCCCACCAAAGTGCTCCCTCCATTACGTGGCACTGGGGATTCGAACTGCCGAATTGTCAATGTTTCTGATCGACAAGCTCAGCGTCTTAGCCACTGAGCCACGGCGTCCCTTAGCATACTGCTCTGCTATTTATAAGAACCTTTCTTGCTAAGTAACACGCAATAGGTCTCTGTGCCCTCCTTAACAATCCATTGCTATACTTCCGGTTTAGGTCTCTTCGACAACAGACTGAAATCCGCGATCATGCATGGTTTTGATCCATGCTCGCCGCTGGAACACCCCGAGCCAGCTGGATTCGGGGCTAAGCCACCCCATAGAGGTGGTGAAGAGGCGGGAGACCATCAGCAGGGTCAAGGAGAGCCGCATCTCTCCTCCCCAGCTGGTCTTTACTCCCTTTCTCGAAGGCAGTTGCAGCGGTGGTCAGAAATGGCCACCTCAAAGAAGAACCTGAGAGGACAAGATTGTGCAGGAGGAAGTTTAAAGAAGAAAGTTTGACTGACTGGGTTGAATGGAGAAAACATCCACTTAAGGTACCTGGAACTTGAATTATCAAAACTATTATTATTCCTAAAAAAAGAGTTTTAAAGCGGCGAAAGAGAAAAGAAAAAGAACTGGTTTTTTTCCTCTCTCATATTGACAGTTTTAATTGACTTGGAATGCTAAGAAGAAGGGACTTGAATTTTAAAAATTGATATTAATCCACTTTGACATTAATAGGCTATTCCTAGCTGAAAATAAAGTGTCAAAAGGATAAAGATTCTTGGATAATTTAAAAATTTCTAAAAAGAAAGAAGAGGAGGAAAAAACAAAAAGAGGGTGGAATCTGGAAAAATGGAGGAGACCATCTGGAAGTAAAAAGAATCGAGAGTGGAATTTCAATAAGATCTGAAAAGGACACATTGTAGCTGAAACTTTGCTACAAGACAATAAAGCCCCTGGAAAGAGAAAGTGAGAAAAGAAGCAAGATACAGCTTTGGATTATTGGGTGATTCCTGGATTTTCTGGATGGTGGATCCTAATGAAATGAAATAAAATCAATTGGGGGTTGTTTAAAAAAAAATTTCTCAAAATGCCATCACTCCTTGAAGAGATAAAAATGATACTTAAAAAACAAAAAGAAGAAGCACAAGAGGGAAGAGAATCTTTTGGCTTCGCACTTCAATTTATAGAAATGGAGATTTTGAACTATGAAAAACAACAAGGACTGCTTGCAGAACAAGAAAGGCGGGACAAAGAAGAAGCCATCTTTAATGACCAAGCAATTTTAAGTGGGGTAAAAAAGGAAAGGAAAGGAGTTAAAACTTAAGATCTGAAGCAACAACCAAAAAAAAAGAATAACTTGAAAAGTAATTATAATATTGGGAAGAAGCAGAAGGATCACAGAAGGGAGAACCAAATAGAAAAGGGAACAAAAAGGGGAGGGAGAAGAAAGGGAAGATGGAAAAGAAAAGAAGTTATAAAGGACAGAAACAAGATATAGAGAAACAAGAAAAGCGTACAAGAATTAAAGGGATAAACCTATTTAAAAGACACCAAGACAATGGTTAAAAATTTAACTTAAAGAGAGGATTCTGCAAAGGTACATGAGATAGCATTGTTATACTAGAAATAGGAAAAAGTTAGAAAATATGATAGATGATTGAAGTGATAGATAAAATTGGCATTGATGTGTAATGGAACACTTGTTACTAATTAAATGAAACAAAGAGGAGAATAAGGCTCTCAATGATTTAAAAAGAAAGTATAAAAATTGAAAAGAAACGGAAGATTTTCAATGAAATTAATATCAGTTGACAGGATGAATTTGAATAAGAATAATAATTTAATGGACTATTGTTAATAACTATTGTTTTGTTTTTTGTTCAAAGATAGTAATACGTTAAATATGAAATATAGGTGATTAAGTGAATGACAACGGATATTATTAGGCAATATTTGTTATGGAAATTTTTTAAATAGAAATATACAAGACTGTTATTAATATTAACGGTGGAACTGAATTTGAATAGAATAATTTTTATTTATTATTGTTATTCATATATATGTAGGTGTGTGTGTGTGTTTTCCCAAGAACCTAGTGTGTATTTTTAAGGGAATGTACCAAGCAGAATTTGGTTGATAATAGCTATGTGTTATAAAATAGAGATTAGAAAATGAATGTTATAATTGTAAAAGTACAATATAAACTTTAAACAAGATTTGAATGGATAATTAAAAGATACAAAGGTGTTATACTCCAGTCTAGTAACTACAGGGGAAAAGGTGTTTTATGAGAAAAGAAAATATGAAATTGTAAACAGGACAGTTGAAAGTGTAAAAATATTGATTGGAAAGATATTGAAAACTAGAATAAGACATGTAATTGAACTTAGAAAGAAATGAGATAATTAAAAATGAGGTTATAGAAAGCAAAGGGTAAAATTATTGAGAAAACTGTGAAAATAGTTATAAGATATGAATTAGAATATATAAGATGAATATGTAATTGAGCTTATGTCTGTATGGAGAAGTGATAACCCGGGAGCATGCTGTTCTCCAAAAAAGACATTTTATTTCTATTTGTATGTTTTGTAAAACTCAAATGAAACTCTATTTATAAAAAAAAAACAATCCATTGCTAAGAAGGAAGACGCCAAATTCACAATAATCTACTCATTCCTTGTTTGGTTTTCTGGCCAAATTGCAATAAAAGCGACGAAACCATGACGCTAACCAGGATAGCTATAGTTCTGTTGATAAACCAGGTGGGCTAAGGCACAAGTGATACTGATAAAATAAAGCAATTATGGGAATGGCATGAAGTAGAAGGAAGTCACAACCAACAGATTGGACAGCTAGAGTCAAGAGTAAACCCAGTACTATAGGTTACTACCCCTGGTCTCATGGGGAGCATGTTTGGGGCCATGCAGTAGCTTCCAGAATCACTAGAGATGTCATGCCCCTGGTGGAGACTGACTCTGAGGGCGAGGAGGAACAGCTGACAGGAGTGCAAGTGTGGCTCCGGAGGCTGTGGAGAAGGCTGGGAAAGGGCAGAGGCCAGCTGGGTAGTCAGAGGAAGAACCAGGCCCATCCCCTCTCCATCCTAGGGCATGCAGGGAGGAGAGGATAAGGGAGAGACATGGTCTACTGGGGAGGAGAGGGCCTTGATCCTCTTCATGGGCTGCAGCTGTGACAACTGGATAAGAGGACGGACATGCGTACTGGCGAGTGTTGGAAACAAAGCGTGGAAACATCTCTAGTTTATTGTTCCTCCCTGAATTTGGTGTCCTTCCCAGTGTGTGTTCTGATATCTGTAGACATCTTCAAGCCCTTATCTTGCCTGGTTTGTGTTGTTTTTTACTCTTTATAATTCAAATGGCATTTCCTCCTTGCAACTACTTGTGTGGGAGTTTTTTGTCTCCAGGCAAGGATATTTGGAGCTTGGAAGCAAAGTGAAGGAATAAAAGGGGCTTCACCTGTTTTTTGTGACTGTGTTTATTTTGTATCCCACCCCAGGTCATCACAAGAGAGCTGTTCTTTGCATTGATTAACATTGGTGATTGGGCTTACTTGGCTCAATAGTACAGGCACTACAATTACAGTTGCAGGAATTTTCCAATCGGGTAGATTTTCCTGTTGGGTGTGCACAGCACAAACCACAGCCTTCTGAACTAGCAGGTTACAGGTAATTCTTGACTTACGAATGCAACTGAACCCCAAATTTGTGTTGCCAAGTGAGACATTTGTTATGTGAGTTTCGCTCCATGTTACGACCATTCTTGCCACAGCTGTTAAGCAAGACACTTGCGGTTGATAAGTCAGTCACCCGGTTGTTAAGTGACTCTGGCTTCCCCATTGTCAAAAAGTCACCAAAGAGGATCAACGATTGTAAGTATGAACCGGGTTGAATTTTGATTTCATGATCACGGGGCTGCTTGCAAATTCATACGTGTGACAAATGGTCGTGTGGAGTCCCTTTTTTTGCAGTGCCCTCGTAACTTTGAACAGTCACTAAATGAACTGTTGTAAGTTGAGGATTACCTGTATTGAATCTGGAAGGTATTTATTTTTAATGTGTCTCAGAAGTGGGGAGAAAGCTTCAGGGCTTCCCATCTTCCCACCCACCTTATCTCAACCGCTCAATCCCCACTTTCACCTCCATGAAGTTGGATGGAAGATCACACAAGATCGACTGATAAGATTCTGCCAAAAAATACAGAGGAACCTCGGATCTCGGCTGTAATCTGTTCCCAGACTGCAGTTGCAACCCAGTTTGGTCATGTCTGGAAGCACAATCAGCTGTGCATGCGCGCAGTCAAAAAAAAATTGGCACCAAAGGCAAAATCAGCACAGGAAGGGAATTTTTCCACACTGATATTGTTCCCCCCCCTTTTCAAAAATCGGATGGATTTTTTGTTCGTCAACCGATTTGGTCACGAACAGGAGCGTTCGTGACTTGAGGTTCCACTGTACTCAAATTAAATGGGTCCCCAACCAAAGTATGGATTCTCTTGTTCAGATTTGGAAAGGAAGGTTTCCAGAAAAGCTGTTGGTGAAGGAAGACATCATGAACCTTTGGGTTCCCCAGGTAACCATAAAGGATTCAATCAATCAATGAGAATAGAGCTAAGGGACCTTGGAGGTCTTCTAGTCCCAAGGGTTAG
Source organism: Naja naja (assembly GCA_009733165.1). Lineage (NCBI taxonomy): Eukaryota > Metazoa > Chordata > Lepidosauria > Squamata > Elapidae > Naja > Naja naja. The sequence continues at coordinate 91,136,095 of CM019151.1, forward strand.
ACTAGAACACAGGTCTCCAACCTTGGGAACTTGAAGACTTGTGGACTTCAACTTCTAGAGTTCCTCAGCCAGCAAAGCTGAAGTCCACAAGTCTTCAAGCTGCCAAGGTTGGAGACCCCTACACTAGAAGACAAACGGCCGTCCTATCTGTTCTTAAAAACCATCAGTGATGGAGCACCCACAACTTCTGGTGGCAAGTTGTTCCACTGATTAATGGTTCTCACTGTTAGGAGGCTTCTCCTTACTTCTGCGTTGCTTCTCTCCTTGATTAGTTTCCATATACTGTTTCGTGTCCTGCCTTCTGGTGCCGATTCTTGTCCTAGGAATGGTCTCAAGGCAAAGTAGCAGTTTAGCCAAAAAGCACAGCTTGCCTTTAGTTTTATTTTTTAAATTTAATATAGTTTTAATTTAATTTAATTTTTAATTTTAATTTTAATTTGATTTTAATTGAGAAATGTGAATGTTCAGTCATTACATGAATACATTTTGGGAGCAATATCGATGTTTCTAAGAACGGCAAACTCTTTAATTGATGAACTATTTGAGTAAGGGAGGATATTCTATATTTGTGTTACATTCGGCCCAAATTCCAGCTTTATGTAGGGTGCAAAACTGAGAAATAATAAATACACGGTTCTCCATACAATTCCTGCAGATTAAGTTTCTTAATCACTCCTGTTTGGATTTTCTTTGTCTCTAAAAGTGCATAATTAAATTAAGACCTTTTGCCAATTAGGAGAGTGAGGCTGGGAAAATCTGCTGGCTCAAGTTTGAGTTGAGAGTTTAATCCAAGGCAGAAACAGAGGTTTCCCTATCAGGATGCAAAAAGAAAATATCTGCTGTAAACCCCACCCAGGTGTCAGGAAGGGCATCTGGCCAGTAAATGCTCAGCTCCATTCAATCACCCTGACTCCACCCCGATAAAAGGGATTACAAGGATCGTAAAAAGAAAACCACACACACAAATACACACGCACATGACAAGATATGTGAAGGTGGTTAGAGATAGCTGAACCTGCTGGGTTCTAAAGTTAAACCAGATTGGTAATCGGTTAGTATTGGTGGTATGAGATGCCACCTGGGAATGGATGGGAGAAAACCAGAGGTGGGATTCAGCAGGTTCTGAGCAGTTCTGGAGAACAGGTAGCGGACATTTTGAGTAGTTCGGAGAACCAGTCAATGCCATCTCTGACTGGCCCCACCCCCATCTCTTCTCTGCCTCTCATTGAGTCCCAGCTGATCAGCTGGGTCTTCTTTGATTGCCCTGCACAGGAGAACGGAGCTGAAAAGCACGTTAGTGGGGTGGGGAGGGAATGGGGATTTTGCAGTAATCTTCCCCTGCCACGCCCACCAAGCCACACCCACAAAACTGGTAGTAAAATTTTTTGAATCCCACCACTGGTGGGAGGGTGGACAACATAAGACAAGACTGGGAAGCTGAAATAAACGTCCCCAAAGAAGGCAACGAAAGACCATTTCCACACTGTTGTCAAGAGAACTGCACAGATTTGAGGCCACCACGAATGGAGCTTGACCAAGGCAAGGTTCTTTCCCTCTTTGAGATGAAGCATTGGCCTAAACTCGACTGCGACTTACTTGTCTTTTCGACGCTGCCCCATCGAGACCGGGCTGACCGAAATCCTGGGCAAGGTGGAAAGAGAATTTTGCGATTGACTACTGGCAAAAGAGGAGTCTCCAAGTTAAGGGGTGACTGGGGAGGAGTTACCAAGCTGGGACTGCTGCATTCGGACTGAGACAAGGAACCTGCATAAATGACAGGTGGGAGATGCACGTTGACCAGGTGCAAACTTACATTGGATGAACATAGCAAGTAGTTTCCACATTCCTAAGGCATTATCTCTAAGCATTTTGGACTGGATTTCCACCAAAAGCATCTCTCTCTTTTCCTCCTCCTCCCCCCTCCCTCCCTCCCTGACTCTCCCTCTCTCCCTCCTCTCTCTTCCACTCCCTCCCTCCCCCTCCCCTTCTGTCTCTTCCTTTCTCCCTCCCTCTTTCCCTCCCTCCTCTCCCTCCCTCCCTCCCCTCTCTCCCTCCCTCTTCCTCTCCCTCCATCTCTTCCTTCCCTCCTCTCCCTCCTCCCCCCTCTCCCTCCTCCCCTCCTCCCTGACTCTCCTCCTTCCTCCATCCCTCTCCCTTCTCCTCTTTCCCTCCCTCCCCTCCTTCTGACTCTCCCTCCTCCCTACCTCCCTCTTTCCCTCCTCCCCTCCCTCCCCATCTCCCTCCCTTGTCCTCTCCCTCCCTCTTCCTGCTTCCCTCTCTGTTTCTCTCTCTCTCAATGAAATCAGCTTGCAACCATGATATATGATGGACGGAAGGAAAATGTCCTTCCATAAGATGTAAAGAGGGGACCGTTGCCATCAACATTTTTTGAGATGAGCTTCCATATTATTTAATAGCTGAAAGAAATTAAGACCCGCTTATAAAACAAAGTGTGATGGAATTATCGGGTTTTCTTGGGGATCCTAGTGAGGAGCGATGTGGGATGAAAGGAAAATAGACTGTAAGATGTAGAAATAGGTGTCTGCTGTTCTTACAGATGAAGATTCTTCATTTAAAAAAAAAGAATATGGAAAGGAAGAAAGTATGAAAATTACTCACCTCTGTCAGAACCAATAATGGACCTTGGGTACCTTGGTGTCAAAGGTATTTTTATTCGTTCTGTTCTGTACTGTAAATTGCTGGAGGAACCTACTTGGAAATGGAAAATTGGGTGGGGGGAGAGAGAAATAAATTCATTTAAGTTCCAAGAAACCAGCTAGACTCTTTGAAGCAAGTTTTACTTTGTAAGAATTCTTATTCGGATTTGGCCGAACTTGAGTTTATGAAGTTTATTAAATCCACCAATTTAAATGGAAAGTTACTTCAATCAAATGCAAGATGGGAGAGCATCTTTTTTAAAGAAAATAAATGGATTTCAGAATAGAGGTCAACCTCTCCCCATTTCTCTGAAGCCCCGCTCTCCAAAAATTGCTGATCTCATCATCAACCTTATGGGACCTTTGTTGTCTTCATTGTCAAGAGTGGAAAAAATATTATATTTTGCCCTTACGGATGGACTTCAAAGTAAGATGGAAGTCTTTTATATACAACTCTTCTATCCTTTTTAAAGTTTCTCATCTAGAAATCTCCATGTGTTGCAATTAAAATAGAATCTTTGTTCCTACATGTTGTGTGTGTAGCAAAGCTGAAAACCTATGTTTTATGCTTAGCTACATACACAACAGTTCTGCATGTTAACTACACATAAACACACAGGTTAATGAACTGTATGCCGGTACATTGATATCAGTGTATTATCACAAAGATATAATGCTAACCAGTCTATAGATTCAATGCAAATCAATCAAAATAAATCAGATATAATGCCAATCAATCGAATCAATACATAACATTTGTGGGTTCTACTGAGGTATGTGTGAGAGGGCTGTGGTGGCCTAGAGGTGACCTCCGATTGGAAGGGTGAGAGTTCAATTCTAGGTAGCAGTAAATATTTCTCTCCTACAGTGCAAAGAAAAAAATATCTGCTGTGAACTTCACATAGGCATCAGGAAGGGCATTCGGCCAGTAAACTCTTGGCTCTATCCAGTCACCCCGACTCTACTCCAAATTAAGGGATTACAGGGTCATTAAAAAGGAAGTTTTATTGAGGTTTGGGAGAGGATAGAAGGTGGAAGAGTGGTGGCCTCACGACTCTCAAGAAAGACATTCTCTAGGACATTTCAAGAGCTCTCCTGTCCAACAATATACTTCCAAGGGAAGCCCATATCCACGATGCACCGAGGCTACAAAAACAAAGCATGCCATTTCTTCTTTCAGACATCTTACCCAGTCTTGCACTAGAAGGCAGTGAATTTGAACCATGGGATGATCTTGAACGTGTATTTTCAGAGCACTCACTGGTGTGCTTGTGACTCAGATCCAAACTGAGATGTCCTTGGTGTTGAGTACTGAAATAGAGAAAATTGGATTTTCGCTGCATGTGCTCAACAGCAACATCAGGGGGAACAAATGGACATAAGACACATCCTCCGTTCCATAAATATGATCTGAAATATATTTTACAAATGGTAGAATGGAGGGATTCACCAGTCCATCCATGAGTAATCAATTTCTGGCTGAATTATATCACACACACACACACACACACAGACAGACAGGACCAGAGCTCTGCAGAAAGACAGAACAATAGCACAATGTGATGCTCTTGTCTGGGACCAAATCTTAAAATTGTAGTAATTTTATTACAATTACAGGCCAGTGTTACAAATAAGAAGCATGATAAAACTAAAGAAAATTAAATAAAAAAGACAATACAATATTTAACCATTGGCAGTAGACTGCAAAGCCTGCCTAATTTTGCAGACAGTATAACAAAATTTAGCTACATACAAAGAAACCACATCTGATTGATCCAATAACAATTGTACATAAACAAAGGTTAGTGTTTCCCAGTTATTTTATCAGATGAGGTGTTATGAGATGGATCTGTGAGTCCTTTTAGAAGGTACAATATATTAGGACACAAGCTGTCATTTTGATAGCCCCTTGTCCATAAGGATACAGTCTCACCCCAAATCTTAAATCAATATATATATGTGTAGGTCAGCTGTGGAGGGCAGCTATGTAACTCAAGGAAAGAATCCAGCTGCTTTAAAGAGTTCTTCACCTAAGCTGCACCCTCCCTCATCTTCAATCTGGATCTAAATTTCTATACAGCCCTAATGAGTTGGCTTGATAGCGATGATTCCTCCAGACGCTTCCCCAGAAACCTCTCCAGATGTGAGCTCAGAGGTGGATGAACCAAGGCACTCCAGGAGGAGAGTTGGTCAATGGCTTTAAGTTGCTGTCTGAGAGGAAATTGGCTGCAGCAGGACAGCCCTGAGGCTTCAGCTGGGGAAAGCACACAGCTGCAGTGATGAGGAAGAGGAACTGCCTGCTGCATTGATCCAAGAACATGTAGGGCAGATAAAGGGCAGGTATCAACTCGAAATGAATTCCTATGCCTGTTTTTGAGTTGCCATAAGCAAGGGGGAAAAAACCAGAAGTACATTCCACACATATCTTAGAAAGATTGTAGCTAGGCTACTGGATCTTCTGCCCACGAAAATACTTCATTGGAGAACATGATTGACGACACCCAGCCCATGAACATGCTTTGTTGGAGAATCTGATTGATGACACACTCAGGGGGAGGGGGAAAACAGGGTCACAGGTGACTGTAAATCACGTGCGTCAGAGTTGGCTTCAACTGGGATAATGCCGACATATCTCTCCTAATAAATCTTTTCAATTCTTTTGAAGCTTGGCTTGAGGCTCATGATTTAATTAGGGCAATCACCGGAACCCTGACAGCAAGCCAAATCTGCAATTGTACTGGGGCATGTGGGAGAGGGCGTCAGCAGCAAAGGGCAGCCTGATTACTTCTGAGGAGAAAGCCTTGTCCCTCTTGATGGGCTGCACCAGAAGCTGGCTTTTTAGCACAGCAGACAGATGGAGGCGATGCTGGGAACAATGTGTTCATTTCCTAGCTGTGTGATTCCTGGTCGTTGTGATTCCAGCCTTGAATTGACCCTGTGCCATGACTTTGAATCATGCCTTGGACTTTCCTTGCCTCATGCACCCTCTTGTAGTATGGGTTTAATTTTGCCTAGTGGATTTATCTTGTTTGGGAAACTTTCAAGTGCATTGTGGATTCATCAGCTATTAATCTATGGACTAGCATTGGCCTGCTTGTGGCTGAACTTAATTGGGACAGTTTTGGGATTTTAGTGAAGAAAATTGCCGAGCACTAATACACCCACTAACCCACCTTTACATGTGTGTGAGTAAGTGGGACAGCACCCTTCCTTGATGCCTCCTTGAAGGCTTCTCTCAACCTTTTGGCTGACCATAATTGGAAGGAGAATGCTACAACCCAAGTAATTATACTTTGGTTCAAGATTCTCCTTATCTTCCAAGTACCTGGGATGCAGGTGTTGGTGGCAATATTGATTGGCTGCCAATGAGCAATTGGTGGTGGCAATTCTATGACTCCAGGCCGTGTAAACAGGATTTCTCATCACAGCTGTCACAGCAGAGCATGGCGCAATGTTTCTTGGGACGGTACCTGTAGAGCAAAGAGAAGTTAGAAGAGTAACCTCTGCAGTATCATAGCTCAGCCATAATAGACAACTGATTGCTGCAGGAAAAACTGCCCCAAAAATACAGGTATCCCTGGACTCTCAGGTGCACTTCAAGCCCTTCATGGCACGGGTCCAGGTTACTTGAGGGACCGTCTTGTCCCACTGGCCCGTACCAGGAAAGGAGGCACGCTGTGGGTCCCGTCTGTCTGATTATCCCGGCTGGCAGGGTCCAGAAGGAGGAGTTTCTCTGCTGTGGCCCCTGCCCTCTGGAACATATGTGAGGTTGGCCCCAACCCTCCTATCTTTCCATAAGGGCCTAAAGTTGTGGCTCTGCCCATCGGCTTGGAGCCCGAGTGGGGGATCAGCACAATGGAGGAGGTTGACTGAGTAATAAAGGATTCCACCTCCCTCCCCACTCTGCCCCCATCCTCCCCATGGGGTCCTTGGGTTTTAACATTTGATTTTAACTTTTTTATGTTTTAACTTAGATGTAATTGTAAGCTGCCAAGAGTTATCCTACTGTAAGATGGGTGGCCAATACATTTTTAAAATAAAATAAAATAATAAAATGAAATAAATAAAATAAAAATAATGAAATGAATAAAATATAAATATAATAATAAAATGAAATGAAATAATTAAAATAAAATAATTAAAATACTAAATGAAATAAAATAAAAATAAAATTAATAAAATAAAATAATTGAAATAAAGTAAAATAATAATAAATTAAATAAAATAAATAAAAAATAATAAAAATAAAAATAAAATTAATAGTAATAAAATAAAGCCCCAATTTCCATTTCTAAAAGAGACAGCTGCTAAGTGATTTTTCCCCCATTTCACCACTCTTCATTCCATGGTTAAGTGAATCACTGCTGTTGATAAATTAATAATTTGGTTGTTAATTGAGTCTGGGTTCCCTATGGAGTTTTGCTCCACAAGGGGAATCCCCTGACACCCCCCCCCCCTCTGGGGAGGGGCTCTGCAACCACCATAAATACACGCCAGTTGCCAAATGTCCAAAGGTTGATCCCATGACTGTGGGGATACAGCAACAGTCATTAAGGCTGAAAAATGGTCATTAGTCACTTCTTTTTTCCAGCACCCAATGGTCCCTCCCTGAACGGGTTATAAGCCAAGGAGTATCCGTGGTTGGTTTGGGCCAGGAGAGGTTTGTTGGGTTATGCAACAGAAGGAAGTCTGAAATGAACAGGGGTTCATCATGTGCCAATCGTGGGTACTAACCTCCCGACAAGCTTCCGGCGTATAAAGAGGCTGACACAAAACCGTCGCTATGCCGACTGGCCCGTTTGGGTGAATATGTCGGCCATTCTTGTACCTCTGGAGACAGGAGCTCTTCGCTCGCTGGAATGTATTTCTGTACCTGGGGAGGAAAATCCAAAGCATTTTTCTATATTTATGGGTGATATGCGCCAACTCAGGAAACTCAAACTGCCCAAGGAGCTGCTGATCCAGTTCTACAGAGGAATGATTGAGTCTGTCATCTGCACCTCTATAACTGTCTGATTTGGTTCTGCAACCCAACAGGACAGACAGAGACTCCAGAGAGGAATTAGGACTGCAGAAAAAATGATTCCTACCAATCTCCCTTCCATCGAGGACCTTTTCTTTTATGTACACTGAGAGCATTTGCACCAAAGACAAATTCCTTGTGTGTCTAATAAAGAATTCTATTCTATTCTATTCTTCATTCCAATATCTATTCTATTCTGTTCTGTTCTGTTCTATTCTATTCTTCATTCCATTATTCTATTCTATTCCTATTCCTCTCTATTCTATGCTATTCTATGCTATTCTATGCTATTCTATTCTATTCTATTCTATTCTATTCTAATATTTCAACAGAAGCTTGTACCCATTATGAGAGCGACTGCCACAATCTCGGTTTATAAACAGTTGCATTTCACAACAAATTAGGTTTTCAACCACAAATTCACCTTTCCAAACGAAATGATTTCCTATGAGGCTTTTGGATCTACTCTGAGAACAAACGATCCCGATCAGATTTAATCTGATTTAATACTTAAAACATACATGGGGTATAATTTCTACTCGCCTATAACTCCTATGGGTAGTTCTCGACTTACGACCACAACTCAGCCCAGAATTTCTGTTGGTAAGTGAGACATTTGGTTCGGTGGGATTTGGCCCTGCCCACCCGCCCCCACCCTATCCTGTCCTATCTTTCCATCTTTCTGACTCAGTTGATTCATGCAGCACAGCTGATTTCCACATCTCAGCTGTTCTACTTACCGGGGCTGCCCTAGAAGGTAAGCAGTTGAGCTTTAAATCGCTGTATTTTGAACTCTGCTGTCATGTCCCTGGTGGAGACTGACTCTGAGGGAGAGGAGAAACAGCTGACAGGGAGCGGAAGTGTGGCTCCGGAGGTTGTGGAGGAGGCTGGGAAAGGGCAGAGGCGAGCTGGGCAGTCAGAGGAGGACCCAAGCCCATCCCCTCTCCATCCTAAGGCACGCAGGGAGGAGAGGATAAGGGAGAGATGTGGTCTACTGGGGAGGAGAGGGCCTTGATCCTCTTCATGGGCTGCAGCTGTGACAACTGGATAAGAGGACGGACATGTGTACGGGCGAGTGCTGGAAACAAAGCATGGATACATCTCTAGTTTATTGTTCCTCCCTGAGTTTGGCATCCTTCCTAGTGTGTATTCTGATATCTGTGGACGTCTTCAAGCCCTTATCTTGCCTGGTTTGTGTTGTTTTACTCTTTATAATTTAAACGGCATTTCCTCCTTCTTGTAACTGCTTGTGTGGGAGTTTTTTGTCTCCAGGCAAGGGTATTTGGAGCTTGGAAGCAAAGTGAAGGAATGAAAGGGGCTTCACCTGTTTTTTTGACTGTGTTTATTTTGTATCCCACCCTGGGTCATCACAGCTGCATGCACACACCTTTGCAGCCCACCACTGCCTTGCAGCCTCCCCACAGTCCTGTCTTCAAAATTCAGATGCTTGGCAACTGACTCACATTTATGATGGTTACAGTGTCCCACGGTCACATCATTCTCTTTTGCGACCTTCTGACAAGCAAAGCCAATGGGGAAGCCAGATTCACTTAAAAGCCAGATTACTAATTTAACCACTGCCATGATTCACTTAATGACTGTGTCAAGAAAGGTTGTAAAATGGGGGCAAAGCTCATTTAACAACTGTCTCACTTAGAAACAGACATTTTGGGCTCAATTGTGATCATAAGTCAAGGACTACCTGTACAGAGAAACACCAGCGAACACTTAACAATCATGTGAAGCTCAACTGGTTTTTTCCTGAGGTAAAGATTCCTTTAATCAATTTATTTTGGTACAGATACCTTTGCTCCTATTGAAAAAGCAGAAAGACAGTCTAAATGAGCTGAAAAAAGAACTACTTTTCTGTGGCCAACTCGCCACAGCGAACTGGCTGTAGGATAATTCCACCATGGCCAACTCACTACAGGACGCTGTGAGACAATTCAACAATTCAACTTAATTACTCAAAATAATTTTAAAAATAATTTAATTTTTGTCTTTCACACTTCATTTTGCCCCTAACTTTGGCATCTTTTATCTAACAATTTTGTTCCAACAATTTTTTTATATTGGTGTAGCTCTTGTTCTGGGGTGAGTTGGCTGCAGTGTGTTGTCCTAGATCCTGTTCAAAAAACATTGTGGCACACCTTGAACAAGAAGTTAATTTTTCTGCAATGCAATTACACTTTGATGTCAGAAAAGATCATTTAAACCAGGGCTGTCAAACTCACAGGCTGGATGCATCACGTGCCTGTTTAAAGTAGGGGACAAAGTGTTTTTGTCAACTAAATACCTTAAGTTGAAACTTCCTAGTAGAAAGTTGGGCCCTAAATTCTTGGGTCCATTCCCTATATCTAAAATAGTCAATCCAGTGACGGTCCTTGGCTGTTGGGAAAAATACACCCAGTATTCCATAGTAGCTTGTTGAAGCCTGCTGTAGGTTCTAATCTAAGGCCAATACCAGCAGCTCCCCCCAAACCTCTGGTTGTACAGGGTGAGACATTATTAAATAAAGAAAATCCTCAATTCTATATTACATAGAGGATTACAATATTTGGTGCTATGGAAAGGCTACCCTTTGTCAGACACTACTTGGGTATAAAGTTGGGAATAAATGCAGATAGATTGGTTAAACAATTCCATTAAGAATTCCCTGACAAGCCAATGGGTTCCCTTGGAGGGTGGAGAGGGGGTTAAGGGCATTGCATTAACTCCTCGTTGTGTTTTGTTTATTGTATTTCCCAGGACGTGATTTTTTTCAAGGGGAGACGCCTGTCAGCTTTGGAAGCCATCTTGAGCTCCGATGCTCCCACACTGCCACAATTGAGCCTGGGAAAGTGGGAGGGGGGAAATTCATTGGAGTATATCTAGTTAGACATAACAACATTCTTTTTCTGATTCAGGGTCAGGTTGTGTTGCGCATAGTGAAAAGGAAGTCTTACTTTGGGACAGATGGTGATTAGGCCATGTGATGTGGTGATGGGTGCAGTGGATGGATTTGTAGTTTTTACTTATTGCAAGGAAGCCCAGAACTTTCAGATTCGGGATTCCACAGTTGTGCCACAGTTGTACTATCCAAATAAAAGGAACTTTTAGAGATCTCTGTCTCAGAGTTATTTGTTGGAATGGAGGTTTGCTGGAATGCTGACACCTGGTTTAGCGCCATGACAACGCGAGTTTGACAACCCTGATTTAAACCCTGAAATCACTGGGGAAAGAATTGGCCAGGATCCTTTTTTTCAAGATTCCATATCTACCTGCTGAGATGGATTAGAAATGGGTACGGGGGTTAGTTTATGCCTGAAGGCGGGAGCAGATTTGGGCCTCGGTCTTTTACTTTCAGGCTCTTCCACTCTTTGAAAGCCAAGGTCCTCTTCACAGGATTTTCTTGAGGGCAAATGTCCAGGGTCTACCCCCTCTTCCCTGTAGTAATGTCCTGAGGGTCTACCTCTTCCCTTGAGAAGACAAGTGTCTGGCTTCAATTCGAAGGAAAGCGGGGGCTGGACTGCAGCTGGACTAGGAGGGGGTGAGCCCATCGTCACGGTAGACTCCGAGGCAGAACTGGCCTGCTGTTTGTGTTTAAATTTAATGGAATCGCTTCTGGTCGGAGGCGTTGGAGGGGTGGAGATGGCTTCTGGTTTTGAAGTTTGGGCTGACAGTCCCAACATGGGATTGGGAGACAGATAATCCATTTTGGGAGGCGTCAGGGGTCTTTTGAAAGTGTCTGGATCAAAGATGGATTTTCTTTGTTTGGGTTTTTTGTAGACTGAGAATTTTTCCGTTTCTGCCGGAGCAAGGTTGACTACGACTTTGGGCCACGTGCCACCACTGTGCTTCCCACCCACTCCTTTGTCCAATGTGCTCTCCAGAACAATGCAGTCTGCCACAGTGGGATCGAAGGAAAGCCGCTGGTTGTCCAGGCTCACTATCCCATAACTTGGGTCTCCATAGCCATCTGGACCAAAGGATTCAAGGCTGTGTTCCGAATTACTGTGGCACTCATGGACCGAGTTCCGATGGGAGTCACCGTGTAAAACGCTACCGGAGAACGGTTTCAGGCTGCAGTACAAACCATTCTCTTGATCGCTCTGATCCTTCTTGACATCCATTATGTCCGGGTTGAAAATATCTGTTTGGGTTGAACTGTTGTGTTTTAAGTTTCTTTTATTTTGAGCCTGTACTTCGGATGCATGGACTCGGCCATTGGAAATCTTCTCCGAATCCTTAAGGTTTTCAAATATGTTCTGACCACTCCAAGAGGAACTTGAACTTTGAGGATAAACCTAGGTTGAGAAGAAACAACAGGAGTATGTATGGACTGTATGTATATGCATGCCTGCCAGTTCTTTAAGTAACGCTAAATAATATTCCACCGATTGTAAAACATGATGGGGCTGGATTTGAAAATAAGAGAAGGAATGATATACCAACCCCCCACACACACAGCAAAGAGAAGCAGGGATGGTTAAACTGATTCTTTTATCCAAATAAGACATTTGGATAACAATAAATCCTTTTGAAGTTTGGGAAATTTGGCTTGAGACTCATGATTTAATTGGGGTAACTGCTGGAATCCTGACAATTATATGTAATTTTGTTTCTAATTTGAAATTGCTTCCAGATTTTGTGTTTGCAGTGGGGGGAGGGGAAATGAATGATTCTGTTTTTGTAAAACCTTCTTCTTCTTGATTCTGTTTTTGTAAAAGCATTCTTCTTCTAAGTCAAGGTCATGTTATTTCTGCACCTGGTTGAGAGGACGTCTCAAGTTGGGATGGATGGGGATTGGAGCATGTGATGCCATGAGGGGTGCAGGGGGTGGATTTCTAAATTTTTACTTATTGCGAGGAAACCCGGAACCTTCAGATTTGGGATTTCCCAGATGCACCAGTTTACTACTCTAATAAAAAGAACTTTTGAGAAGATATCTGTCTCGGAGTTATTGCTTGGAGTTGAGGTTTTCTGGAATGCTGACAATGTCATTATCATCTTCTGAGGAAGAAATGGGGATTGTGTATGGTAGAATATAAGAAGACCACTGCAAAGGTGGTTGATACAATGGTTGGAACCCTCTCCTATTAAATATTATTCACCGACAAAAGGCTACACATTCTTTATTCCCACTCACCTTCATCAATGAAAGCGTAAGGGACTCCCTGCAGTTTCGCAGAAGAGCTTCACATTCGGTCAGTGATTTATTATCTAGTGCAATGCCGTTTATCTGCAGGAGAAAGGAGAGTATCAAGCATGCAACGGTCAAGAAAACACTAGGATATTCACTGTGTTCAATATTGGTCCTCCAGGTTCACTTTCCACACCCAGTTCTTCAAAAGAAGATTTTCTTGTCTATTTTTATTAGTGCTTGGATAGGTAATTCTGCTTTGGGTAATAAACAGGAACCATAACACAAAACGACCACAATGGCATGCATCAAATTTCAGTATTAGAACAGTAAGGCAAGTGAGAGCAATTTTCTGAGCCAGAATGTTGGGTGTGAAAGACCAGGTCCACATAGGAAGGTACACTTAAAATTGATTTGTTGCTTAACAGATTATGCACAGGGATCTTTTCAACTGTTAGCACCTGCTTGAAGTTAGGTAAGAGTCAATGGAATTCATATTGTGGCTACATAGAGATTCTAGGCTGATTCCTCTTTTAACTCCACCTCCAGGTTCTGTCACTCCTTTCCCCTACACACACACATTTTGGAAGAAGAGTAACAAAGCAGGCAAGGAGACCTGAAAACAGGTTCTGTCATGCCCCTGTCGGAGTTTGAATCCAAGGAGGAAGACGAACAGCCATCAGGGAGTGGGAGTGTGGCTCTGTTGGCTGTGGAGGAAACTGGGGAAGGGCAAAGTCAGGCTGGGCAGAGCAGGGAAGAGGTAGAACAAGGGAGAGGGGGTTGAGATGAAGACCAAGGCCCACCCCCTCTTCATCCCAGGGCATGCAGGGAAGAACAAAGAAGAGAGCAACATGGGTTGCATGGCTTATGAGGGAGGAAAGGGCCCTGATTCCCTTCACAAGGCACACCTGGGGAGGAAGTTTAAAGGAGAGGCAGTTGGGAGGGATGTTTTCTGGGAACAAATGTTGAGTTCACCTTGTGTTCATTTTGGTTATCTGTGTTCCTGGCATCCTCCCAAATGGGTTGATTTACTGCCTTGTTACTACATTTATGGAACTCCATTATCTTGCTCTGCCAGATTTATTATCTTATTTTGCCTTACTGGATTTATAGTTTAAAGTTTTCAGTTTACAACGTTTGGACTGGAATATCTGCAGCCAAAGGCTGGTGCAGGTTCGTGGGAGAGTTTTCTCCAGACCGGAAAGCAACCGGGTCACTGGGGGCAAAGTTGGAGCTAATAAAGGAACTCATTCTTATTCTCTGGCTGTGTTCCCTTTGTGCCACACCCTGGGTCATCACAGGTTTAGACCAGGCCTTGTATATGGAAAGAACCAGGATGTTCTTCTGCTCCCCTTTTTTGTTAAACCTATTTAGTGCTGTGGTTTTTCTACAGAGAGCCCTTGATTTACAGTCGTTTAGCGATCATTAAAAATGATGGCCAAAAAATAGGACTTACCACCCGGATCAGAAGTTCTGCTGGTTAGGCCCCCTCTTCCATGGTCATGCAACTCCACTTTGGGTGCCTGGCAACCTGGCCACATTTATAGCCGTTTGCAGCATCCCGTGACCATGTTTTATGACCGTTTTCCCAAAAGCCAGCAGATATTTCCAGTTTTTGGCAAAACTATGCCCACAGCAAGCCATAGGTTCACTTAATGACTGCTGCATTTCCTTTACAGCCAGTATGTTTGCTCACCAGCCTACTTATAGTTAGCATGTAGCTTTAGAAGACATTATCTCTGCTTCTGGCCGAATAGGCTTCACCACTTTTCTAATTTGAATTTCTTTTTTCTTTTTTTAATAATTTTTATTAAACTTTTTCACATATAAAACCACACATTTCTACTGTGAATCTCATCTACGGACTAAAGCAGACTGAAAAGGAACTTACAGCAATGATCCTATCTCCCACAGTGAGGGACCCCTCCTTGGCAGCTGGACTGCCACTCATTATGGTGGCAACAAAGATTCCATTTTCTAGACCAATTCCACTGTCTGAAATGGAGAAGACCGAAAGCGAAGGTGAATTTTTAGCAATTCTCACACACAAAAGCTTACTGGCATGAATAATCAAACTTTGCTATAACCATGTTTGAAGGATGAGACTGTTTGCGTGGTTATTCCATGCCTGCTTCCTGGCAAAACCAATCCTGAACTGGTTGAGCTAGCCTCAGTTCACCCAAATCTACTCAGTCTTCAGCATACATTCTCAGAATTCTGAAGTTTAAAATGTTTTCTTTATAGCAATAGCACTTAAGACTTACATGTCACTTTATGGTGCTTCACAGTCCTCTCTAAGCAGTTTACAGAGTCAGCCTCTTGCCCCCAACAATCTGGGTCCTCATTTTACCCACCTCAGAAGCATGGAGGGCTGAGTAAATGGCAACAGCAATAGCACTTAGACTTATATACCGCTTCATGGTGCTTTGTAGCCCACTCTAAGTGGTTTACAGAGTTAGCCTGTTGCCCCCAACAATCTGGCTCCTCATTTTAATGACCTCAGAAGGATGGAAGGCTGAGTCAACCTGGAGCTGGTTAGGATCAAACTCCTGGCTGTGGACAGAGTCAGCCTGCAATACTATATTCTAACCACTGTGCCACTCTGGCTTCCTGCCTGCCTGCCTGCCTGCCTGCCTGCCTGCCTGCCCAAGCAATAGCACTTAGACTGATGTTCACAGTGCTTTCCAGCCCTCTAAGCAATTTACAGAGTCAGCCTGTTGCCCCAAACAATCTGGCTCCTCATTTTAATGACCTCGGAAGGATGGAAGGTTGAGTCAACCTGGAGCCTGGTCAGGATCAAACTCCTGGCAGTGAACAGTGAGTTAGCCTGCAATACTGCATTCTAACCACTGCGCCACCTCGACTCTTTATAGAAACAAACTGGTTATTTCTCTTCTAATTCAACCAGTACAGTCCCTTTGGTAGGCATCTCTCATTTGAGCAGCTGATCTACCTTGTTTCTACCTTACCTGTAGGTGAAATCTTTGGTTTAAGTCTACAGTGGTTATTCCTGAAAACTCACCATTTTGTTTCGAGTTCTCAGCATCTGGCAGCAGCTAGGTGACTTTGGAAACTAAGCAAAGCCTGGATTGGATTTGGATGGAAAAATTCCAAGAAATGTCAGGGATCAGGCTAAATTGGGAAGTTTTTCTTTTTAAAAAAAATCACCCAGAATGATACCCTATTTATTGCCAAGGAAAATACTGAATATGGCAAAATCCAGGACATCAACTAAAGAATTGAGGTTGATGATGTTTTTACCTTCTAATTTAGGAAAGAGGGTATCCTAAGAGCTACTCTGCATAGTGGTATAACCACAGCTGTTGCAAAAAATGAAACCTGATGTTTTAGATCACTAATACCCAGTAGAAAACATCTTCCATAACAGGCATTTCATTCTCACAGGAACACAAACTAGGAAAGCATACCAAAGTATTTATTCACTTCGGCAGCAAATCCATGAAGAATGCAATGGAAACATTGACTGGATCTCTGCATATTTCTTATGCACAGACAGCATGTATAAACAACCGCTGACTCTGAAAGCAGCATCAGGGCCTCACCTTTATGGCCTGAAAGGTTGATGTGCAGCGGTGTTACCACCTTCCCTCCTAAGGACTTCCTTCGGCGAACCACCATGTTGATCACTCCTCCGCCATTAAGGACAGCTTTGATCACTTGCTTTTTGTCTTTGTTGGTGAGGTCCACATCATTTATCTTCAGCAGCCAGTCGTTCACCCTGGTTAATTAGAGCCAAACACATGATCTTTGACATGACCAAGTCACCTCAAATGTACTTCTGTTATAGGTCATGCAACTCTGTTCAGAATCCACGATCTTCATTCTTAAGCCTTCTCGTTTTAGAGTATCTGCTTCTTACGTCCTTCATTTTAACTGCACCCTGGTGTTTCTCCTAATAACCCCAGATTTCGTGTCCCTAACCACAAAATGAGCAGAATCATGGCATGATGTACAATCATTCTCTTTCAACAAACACTCCTCCCTTGCAGGAGTCAACTTCTCCCAACCTTGGCACTTCTTAAAATTTCTCCATTTCATTTTGCCGTCTTTGGCAATCAAGAGGCAAGCAACATTTTAGCTATTTGACTTTTTTTTGATAGATAATAATGCTTCATTTTTTTTAAAATTACATTTATATGCCACCCTTCTCCGGAGACTCAGGGCACAATTTTGGGATACAACCCAGTGTGCTCAGCAATATTGATGTGCTCCTGGCAAATGTAACTGCCAACTACCCTTGTGGTGCTTCATGCATTTATTTACACACGAAGAGATTCACATATCGATAATGACAAGTGATAACAACAAGTGATGTTTATGATTTATTGTTATTCTGCTGCTTTGCATGTACACCGAGAGCTTCTGCACTGGAGACAAATTCTTTGTGTGTCTAACTATGACCCTTGGCCAAAATAAAAGTATTCCATTCAAATGAAGTATTCGATTCAACTCAAGGGGTTGGACAAACTACCCACAGCGTACCTCAATCGTCCATCCGCAATGCTTCCTTTGTCGACTTTGGTAACAAAAATTCCACAGTCTCCAGGAAGGTAGGGTTCATTCACTCCTTCGGCCACATCAAAGCCAAGCGCCTTCAAATCCATGTCTTCCTAAAAGATATGAACGCAACACACACCACCTGTAGTGATTTTATACTAAAGACACGCGAGCACATGTGAGATATTGCTGTCCATCCTCTCTCTGTTTGCCAGGAGCTTCCAAGGATCAGAGCTCTGTTGCCAACCTGCCACCGTGGACTTCCAACTTACCCTGTCTTTCTCAAACTCTACTACTTCTGTTTCCCACTCCATTGAATCCGTATCGATAGCTGAGTCATGGGAGCTGTGAGCCATCAACTGTCGAAACCTTGCTTCTTTTTCCAACTGATTTTCCATCTTCTCTCTGTGGAAAGTTGAACATCACAATCAAGACGAAGGGACAGCTTATTCTTCCTCACCCTTACGTGCTCCGGATGAGAAGGATGAAGGCGTCCCAATTTCAATGCTGGATTCCTTGTGTTCCGATTTAATGTAATCCTGATAGCTGATTAATAGGTAGGTGATCCCCCCCAAAATTGAAAGAAATCTGCAAAGTGGAGAAAGAAGGAATCTCTCCTAACCCATTCAGATTGGACTATTATGGTTTATTTGTCTTCCAATTCAAAGTTAGTCCTATAGACAGATCTATTCTTTCCTTCTTTCCCACATTTTGTGGGTTTATGGGTTTTAATACATGTTGTTTACCCACAACACATTACATGTGCATATACAAAGTATGTGGGTCTCGGTCTTTCTTTCTTTCTTTCTTTCTTTCTTTCTTTCTTTCTTTCTTTCTTTCCTTTCCTCCTTCTTCTCCTCTCTCCTCCTCTCCTCCCTCTCTCCTTCCTCTTCTCTCTCCTTCCCTCTCTCCTCTCTCCTCTCCCTCTCTCTCTTATTTTCTCTCTCTCTCCTCCCCTCTCTCTCTCTCTCTTTCTGTCCATCTAACATGCACACACTTGCAATGTGTAAAAATTCCTGCATTTGAAATTAAACAATAGAGATAGTCTTACAACCATTTTTTAATGTCTATGGAGAGTCTCAGTCATCCAGGTCACGGTTGTCCCAAAAGTGCTTTTTTTTATTCCCAAGAGGTAACTGGACTTTCAGGTTTTTCTTTTGAAGACGTTTCGCTTCTCCTCCAAGGACCTTCTTCAGCTCTGACTCTGATTCTCTCACCATCCAATCAGAGCTGAAGAAGCTTCTTGGAAGAGAAGTGAAACATCTTCAAAAGACAAACCAGAAAGTCCAGTTGCCTCTTGGGAAAAAAAAAAAGCACCTTCGGGACCAACCATTTGTTTAGTGAACAAACTTACAATGTCAGTGGAAAAAGTGCACATGGTCAAAATTTGGGCACTTGGCAACTGGGTCATATTTATAATGATTTCATTGTCCCAGGCTCACTTAACCATGGAGGAGCCATGGTGGCGCAGTGGTTAGAATGCAGTATTGCAGGCTAACTCACTGCTCACTGCCATCAGTTCGATCCTGACTGGCTGAAGGTTGACTCTGCCTTCCGTCCTTCCGAGGCAGGTAAAATGAGGACCCAGATTGTTGGGGGCAAGAGGCTGACTCTGTAAACTGCTTAGAGAGGGCTGTAAAGCACTGTGAAGCGGTATAAAAGTCTATTGCTATCTATCATGTATCAATGATCAATCATCCATTATCTATACATCCATCCATCCATATCTATCTGTCTGTCTGTCTGTCTGTCTGCCTATATCTGTCTGTCTGTCTGTCTGTCTGTCTGTCTGTCTGTCATCTATCTATCTATCTATCTATCTATCTATCTATCTATCATCTATCTATCTGTGGTGGCACAGTGGTTAGAAGGCGGTATTGCAAGCTAATTCTGCTGACTGCCAGCAGTTTGATCCTGACCGGCTCATGGTTGACTCATCCTTCCCTCCTTCCAAGGTCGGTAAAATGAGGACCCAGATTGTTGGGGGCAAGAGGCTGACTCTATAAACCACTTAGAAAGGGCTATAAAGCACTGTGAAGCGGTATATAAGTCTAAGGGCTATTTCTATTTGTAACCTCCCCAGCCAGCTTCTGACAAGCCAAGTCAATGGGAAAGCCGGATTCATTGAACAACCGTATGACTAACTTAACAACGGCAATGATTCACTGAACAACAGCGGCAAGAAAGGTTGTAAAATGAGGCAAAGCTCACTTAATGACTCTCTCATTTGGTGACAAAATGGCTAGGCTCAATTGTGGAGGTAAGTCGAGGGCTACCCATATCTACATACTATTAAACACCCTGTCCTATTCCAAGGGTTGCGGCAGGAAAGAAAGGCCCGATACAGAGGATGCAAAAGAGTTTGCTATAACACACTTCAGTTCCTTCAATTCACGTCCGGCGTCGTTCTTCTGCTTCCTCATGTCATCCAGATTACGAAGTGCCTCCGCCAAGTCACTCACGGCTCGGTCTCTTTCCCGCCTCAGGTTATCACACAAAGTCCTTCCAAGAAATCGAAGCGCAATGTGAGAGGGCTGCAGCGTTACACAAGAGCGCCCTCACCAGCCTCCATGTTCCCCCCTTCCACTAGGACAGGGGTCGGCAACCTGTGGCTCTGGAGCCACATGCAGCTCTTTTGGCCCTCAGCTGCAGCTCCCTGTTGGCTGATCCCACCCCTGGCTGACCCCTCCCCCTCACTCCTCGCCTGGCCTGATGAGGTAAAGGGTGATGGTGGGGGATGGAGTCTCGCTCCATATTCCAGTGCAGGAGGTGACTGGGAGTGAGTGACATCGAATTGGCCACACCCACCCAGTCACACTGGTTGTTAAATTATTGGCTCCCGGTGTTTTCTGTGGAAAACGGGTCCAAATGGCTCTTTCAAGTGTTTAAGGTTGCCGACCCCTGCCCTGGGATGGAATACAGACTTACAACCATTCTTTGGGGACCGTTCAAAGTTACAATGGCACTGAATAAAAAGGGACTTCGGTTCACTTTTCACCATTTGTGACTTTTGCGGAATCCCCCCCGTGATCCAAATTCAGTTGCTTGGCAACTGACTGGTGTTTATGACCATCGCAGTGTCCTGAGGTCAAGCAATCCCCTTTTGTGACCTCCTGACAAGCAAAATCCATGAGGAAGACAGATTCACCTAACAATTGTCTGACTAACTTGTCAATCACAGTGGTTCACGGAACAATGGTGGCTGAAAAGGTCATAAAATGAGTCAAAATTCACATTTAGGATGGTCGCAGTGCCCGAGGGATCATGTAATCCCCCTTTTATGACCTTACCACAAGCGAATTCAAGGAGGAGTGTGACTAACTTATCGACTGTGGTGATCCCCTTGACAACAGAGGCAAGGAAGATCATAAAAACGGGGCAAAACTCAACGTCCCACTCAACAACAGAAGTGTAGGATTCAATTGTGGTTGTAAGGGTGTAAGTCACAATGTAAGTCACCAAAACCTGTTTCCTCCCACCTGTGGTTTCAAAAGTGCAGTACAAGTCTTCCCGCATAGCTAAAACCCCAATGTATGATGGGTGTACCGTATGCTCTCTCGTTCTGAAACGATTTTATCCCGTTCCTGGAATGCCCAGTCTCGCCTGCATTTGGCGACTTCTGCCTCCTGCGTTGCTTCTTTCAACTCCTGTGACATGGCTTCGTACTGCTTCCGGAGCATTTCAATTTCTTTGTTCGCTCTTTCTATATCCAGCGTGGCCGAATCTTGTATCTAAGAAAGCAGAATGAGGGATTCCATTCACAGAATTGAAGCAGCACAAGACAAGCTGCACTGGAAAGAGGGCAGAGAAGAGCAACCAGGATGATGAGGGGACTGGAGGCTAAAACATACGATGAACGATTGCAGAAACTGGGCCTGGCTAGTCTAGGAAAGAGAAGGACCAGGGGAGACTGTCAACTAAAAAGATACTCCTTTGGTCTTTTTAGCTGCCAGAAAAAGGGAGTGGGGGAAAACAAGGCATTCCTTAAATGCCTAGATAACCACCCCAGCAGCCCAAAGTTGTCGAAGCATAAGGAAGTTATTGGAGACCATGATGGATGACTCTTGGAAATGGGTGCATCCCATTGGAGAAATCACATCTAGGGGGTAGGGGAAAGACCAGGGTCAAGGGGGAAATGCATGATGCAATTTAGTATTGGCTGCACCCAGCCACGCACCAACATGGCAACCTCTAATAAATCAATTTTCTTTTCACTGAGATGCAGCTAGAGACTTTTGATTTGAATGAGGGTAGATTTGTTGGACACCTGACAGAGACATGATAGCAGTGTTCCAATATTTGAGGGGCTGCCACAGAGAGGAGGAGGAAGGGGTCAAGCTATTCTCCAAAGCATCAGAAGGCAGGACAAGGAACAATGGATGGAAACTGAACAAGGAGAGAGATTTTGGGCTCAGTCATAGTCATAAGTCGACAGTTACCTGTTGTTCATAAGCCAGTCATGATTCTGATACAAATTAAATGCGTATTACACGCTGATGGCCAGAGGAAAAAGGGACCTCCAAGGAAACAGAATCCCATATTGCAATTTTTTTAAAAAAAATCAATATTGTTACCTGGCGAGCTTGGTAGTATTCTCTTAACAGATGGTCCCTCTGGATGATGGCTTCCGTCCTCTCCTTCCGGGCTACATCCCGCTCTTCCTTCACAGTCTCAATATCTTTACATGCCTGGTCCAGCTCCTTCTGGGCCTCAGCCTTGTCCTTCACTTCGTGGCAGTATTTTTCTAAGAGCTCGTTCCTTTCGCAGATGGCTCGATCCCGTTCCACAAGAGCAGAATTCAGCTCCTGAAATGGAAGGAACCATTAGGTCAGTTGGCCAACTGACAAAGGAGACTGGAACTAAAACATACCAAGAACGGTTGCAGGAACTGGGCCTGGCTAGTCTAGTGAAGAGAAGGACCAGGGGAGACAGGATAGCAGTCTTCCAATATTTGAGGGGCTGCCACAGAGAGGAAGGGGTCAAGCTATTTTCTAAAGCGCCTGTAGGCCAGACAAGGAACAATGGATGGAAACTGAACAAGGAGAGATTCAACCTAAAAATAAGGAGAAACTTTCTGACAGTGAGAACAATCAACCAATGGAACAGAAGTTGCCCTCGGAAATTGTGGGAGCTTCATCACTTGAGGCTTTCAAGAAGAGACTGGACTGCCATTTGTCAGAATGGTGTAGGGTCTCCCACTTGGGTTGGACTAGATGACCTATAAAGTCCCTTCCAACTCTGATTATCTGTTATCTTATCTGAGACTCTCTCGTGTGGATGAATGCAGGGCAAACTCTTCAAAGCTCATGGGGTTGATCAATCTCTGGGCATGCAATAGAGGTGGCTGTTGCTTTTTAAATTAATTTTCTATCTATTACATTTCTTGGTGCTTAATAAACATTGTGTTGTCTGGGTATTTAAATTGCTTAACAATACAGATTCCCTTCTTATTCTCCACCCCCTTTTTTCCCAACCATTGGTAAAAATAAGTTCCATATTTGATAATATTCTATGCCTTCTTTCTGTTTGATTTTCCAAGTAAGTCTACCCATTTCTATACAGTCTTATATCTTAATTCTCTTCATCTTGTGGTATTTCTTCATTTTTCCAATAATGCACAAAAATAATACTCGCTGCTGTTAAGTCATGTAGTATTAAATACATACTTTTCTTATCAATTTCTTATCAATTTTCTTATCAATCATCCCTAATAAAAACAGTTCTGGTTTGAAATCTACATGTTTCCCTATTATTATCTTTTCTATCTATTGGTGTATTTTTGCCCATTTTTATTTATTTTTTTCTTTACCCAGGGTAAAATGTGCCCCATTTTTTGATTACATTTCTGACATTTGCTAGAGGTTGTTAATAACTTAAAAGTTAAGTATTTTGTCTGTGGTGGGGGCTGAATAAGAAATATTGCTTCAGGACCGTAAAAAGGTGACAGAAGAAGTAGAATGTTCTGGGAGGAAGGAAAACACAAGGAAACTCTTGAGCCTTCCTCATCTTCTTCTATTCCACCACCCAGGATAAAATGTGCCCACCCTGTGGAACCAGCTGCCCTTGGAGTTGTGGTTGGCCCCTGACCTTCAATCCCTCTGTCGTGACCTGAAGACATGGCTCTTCCAGCAGGCCGACCTGGACTGAGGGGGGTGGATTTATTGGCTTTTACTAGTTTTATTGTTTATTGTGGGTTTTAAATTTTGTTGGTTATTTAATACTTTTAATAATTTTAATTTTTGTATTCTATGTTTTTATAGTTGTGAGCCTCCCTGAGTCCTTTGGGAGAGAGGGCGGCATATAAACCCAATAATAATAATAATAATAATAATCATCATCATCATCATCATCATCATCATCATCATCATCATCATCATCTCCCTGGTAAGCACCTGAGATCATAAAAGTTACAGTGAGGAACCCAACGAGAAGATTGATACCACCAGGGCATATCTCCTTTTGGAAGGGCCAATTTCATTTAGCAGGACATAAAGAAGAAAGCTAGTTTGGTGTAGTAGTTAAGGTATCAGGATAGAAAGTGAGAGACTCGGCATTCTAGTCCTGCTTTAGACACAAAGCCAACTGGGTGATCTTGGACCAGTCACTTTCTCTCAGCCCTAAGAAAGTGGCAATGGCCCATCACTTTTGGAAAATCTTGCCAAGAAAAGTGTTTGAGGATTGGAAAAGAAGGAAGGAAGGAAGGAAGGAAGGAAGGAAGGAAGGAAGGAAGGAAGGAAGGAAGGAACTGATGGTATAATGGAGGAATGATTGAACCAAGTCATTCATCCCAAATCAAGTTAGAATTTCTTACCAACCTTTTGTGTAAAATAGATTTACTATTAATCTTTTATATATTCTTGTTAAAATATCTCTCTTTTAGTTCCTTGCACTGAATATATTTATCTTGGTACTTAAAGAGGGGTGAGGTGGGATAATAAAAAAGAAAGAAAATATTGTTTCCAGAGCTTTTTAATACCTCTGTTTTAGGTACATATTTGTGACAGTAAACATTGACCATAATGTCAAATGGGACATGGTATTATTTTAAATATCCATTGCCTCCATTGGATGTTATCTTAACATCCAACAACTTGCATTAATTCTTTTAACTGAAAAGCACACAAATGTTATTGCCAATTTCTGATGGCAAATCTTACACCATGCTTTTTATGTAAACCTACGCTTTCTAAAAATATATATAATTATATATGAATTAAAACTTATGTATTCTTTATCAATGGGCCCTATAGTTTGTGAAGTGAAAATAGATGATGTAATTTTGAATGCAGTTGCTTTACGAGTTAAAATGGTTGCTATGACAAGTTCTATTTTAATCTAACGCACAAGAGGATCATAATTATGTTTCTTCAAGTGTTGTCAACCCTCTGAAACAATTACTCTTAAATATCTAAATCTACTTGAATTGATATGAAATCTGACAGCTTCTTGGAGATATATCTGTGATTAAGCTAACAGAAAACAATGTATCCAGCTTAAGTTCTTAATCTGCTATTGTAGGGAATCTCTTCATAACACTTATAGTTTCTTTTAAATCTAATTTCAACTCAAGCACATGGTTAGTATAGGAATTTCACTGTCATAGCATTAACTATTGATCTGCAAAACTTTAAAAGGCCCTCTTTACAGACAGTTACAGGGAAGATAAGTATCAAGGTATATGAATATCCAGTGAGATCCATTCATAGATCTACTGGTATCAGACAACATCCTTTTGAATGAAATGAATGAGATGAAAACAGAACTTCTGTTTGTAGCCTTTTCAAAGGCATCTGGCTGGCTAATGTGGAAACAGAATGTTTGTTATATCCTGTTCTGTTTTATACTGTATATAACAGAACTGAGTTAAACTTGGGGGGGGAATGTTATATTTAAACCCCAGAAGATGGCAGCATCTGGCTGATCTTGATATCTAAGCTCAAAAGTTAAGCAAGATCACGCCCAATAAGTACTTTGATGTGAGATCCTATATAGACTAAACTAGGCACTTATAAAAAAAAATCCTGTGATGACTGTTTATTTATTAATTTGTATTTGTCTTTTATTAGTTTTACAAATAACTCAAGGTGGTGAATATATCCAATACACCTGCACTTTTAACACACCTTCCTCCTATTTTCCCCACAACAGGGAGGGGGAGGGGGAGGGAGGAGGGGGAGGGAGGGAGAGTAACTGGCCAAGATAACCCGGTCAGTTTTCATGGCTGAAGTAGAACTAGAATTCACCTAGTGATTGGCCCAAACTCACCCAGCTGGCTTTCATGGCTAAGGTGGCCCTAGAATTCCCAGTCTCCTGCTTTCTAGGCTGATGCCTAAACCACTAGACCAATCTAGAGAAGGCACACCTCAAAAGCCTTGCTAGGTGTCAGCATTTGGGAGAAAAGACCAGGAGGGTGCCTGCCCTATCCAACAGAGTAGAATGGGCAAACATACTCAGGTCCCACAAGTAACCTGGCCCTGTGCCATGCCAGACTTTCATGGTAACCAGCTCCTCAAAATGTCAAGTACATCTACATTAGAACCTCATCTGTGGCCCATTTTTATGTATAGATAATTGTTTGGTGGGCCACGGAAGCTTCATGTTCTCCATTGGGTTGAACATACCTCAAATGGGACTAGCTAACCCATGGAAAGGGACACAGTGGCTCAGTGGCTAAGATGTGGAGCTTGTTGATCAGAAAGGTCGACGGTTTGAATCCCTAGTGCTGCATAATGGAGTGAGCTCCCGTTCCTTGTCCCAGCTTCTGCCAAACCTAGCAGTTCGAAAGCACATAAAAATGCAAGTAGAAAAATAGGGACCACCTTTGGTGGGAAGGGAACAGCATTCTGTGCATCTTCAAAGGCGTTTAGTCATGCCGGCTACATGACCATGGAGACGTCTTCAGACAGCACTGGCTCTTCAGCTTTGTAACCGAGATGAGTACTGCCCCCTAGAGCCAGAAATGACTAGCACGTATGTGTGAGGGGAACCTTTACCTTTACTTAACCCATGGAAGAAGATTCTAAGAGGTCCCTTGCAAGTATTCCTTGCTCAAATACATTGAGCAATGGGCAGACAATTGAATAGGCTCCTTGCTCAAGTCAATCCATGGATAGGATTGCCCCAGACTATATCAAAAGCAGAATGATTTGACTTCTTTCAACCCCAAAATGTCTCTTCCAATGCCATACCTGTCTTAATGCTTCCATTTCCTCGCTGGCCACTTTCTTCTCCGACGACGTGTTTTTCAATTTCGACTCTGCCAGCTCCAGCTCTGTTTGAAGTTTGTCCACTTCTTTGATCACCTGATCCCTCTCGCTCATGATGAGGCGATACTCACTGAACACCGAGTCCCGCTCCTCCTTGTACTTCTCTGCATCCTTGGCGGCCTTGAGCTGCACCGTTTTGTACCGCGTGGCTTCCGATTGCAGCCGTTCCATCTCCCGCTGCAGCTCCTTGTTCTGGGCCGTGGCTTTGCTCAGCTCCTGCTGTATGGTCTCAAATCTGAAAGAAGAGAGCCAGAGGAGATCATTTGCAGGAAAGGAAAGTGGATTTAAAGTCCTCAAGTCACTTAAGAGCCAAAACATAGAAAGAAGAGGTAGTCAAAGAAACGATGATAGCCTGGGCAAAAAATATGGGATATAATATAGAATTGGAACATTGGGAAAGAATGGGGGGGGGAATTATAGATTAACACTATCTACAGCGTATAAAGAAAATATGTATAAAATGTTTTATAGGTGGCATCTACCCCTCCCCCGCCGCCCGACTGGCAAAGATGTTTGCAAATCAAAACCCAGAATGCTGGAAATGCAAGAATAAACAGGGTACAAACTTTCATATGTGGTGGAGCTGCTCGGAAGCAAAAAAATATTGGAGTAAGAGTCAAAAGTGGTTAGAAGAAACAACAAACCAAAAAAATGAATTTTGACCAGAACTGTTCCTATTAGGCATAATTAAGGGAGAATATAGCAAGACTGACAGATATATAATTTTACATATAACAACTGCTGCTAGGATTACATACGCATAGCACTGGAAACAGGGAGATATACCACAAGAGGGAGCAGTGATAAGGAAAATTCTAGACTGTGCAGAAATGGACAGGCTGACTCAAGAGTTAAAAGATAGAGAGGAATTGATGTATTATTCAATCTGGGATGCCTGGTATATATGGTTTGAGAATAGAAAGAAAAGTAATACTGTAATTAATTAAAGAATATGAAGCTATATATACTGAATATAGAATTAACAGAAAATGTAGTATGTAACAAGTAGTATAAGCAAGGCGTAAGGAATAGAAAATTAATAGAAAAAGTAATATGTAATAATTGCAATGTAATAGAAAATTAAGTATAAGAATATGGTTAAGAAATTTAAATGATATCTTCAACGTTGATGCAACTTTTTTTATGTTTTTAAATTGTTGGAAAACTGAATAAAGTGTTTTTTTTTAAAGAGCCAAAACACAAACTGTTTAAAGCAATCATACCGTGTTTCCCCGAAAATAAGACACTGTCTTATATTTTTTTTGGCTCCCAAAAACACACTAGGTCTTATTTTTGGGGTAGGTCTTATATAAATATATTTTTTAATGAAAAAAAACACTTACCATATTCATGTAGAACAATGTACATTTATTCATGTACAAAACCACGAACAAAGCATACCATGATTCTCCTAACAAAGACACTGTCTTATATTTTTTTTGGCTCCCAAAAACACACTAGGTCTTATTTCCAGGGTAGGTCTTATTTTCGGGTTAGGTCTTATTTTCGGGGTAGGTCTTATTTTCGGGGAAACACGGTAGTAGAAGCAACGTGGCCCACGGCTCTCTGCTTTGCTCAGGGATGAGATTACTAAGCAGAGTTAAACTTTAACGCCAATAAAAAGTGAGAAGATGTGAGGAGTTGAGCTGGGTCTTAGTTTATCTTTTAAAGTGCCTTTTAAAAAATCTACCTTACTTCCACCTCTTCAGAGGCAGACTGAGAATGAATGGAGACACCATGGATAGAATCAAAATCACGTGAAGTATTAGTACTGCTTTATAAAGCCTTAGTAAGGCCACACCTGGAATACTGAACCCAGTTTTGGTCAGCATATTACAAAATAAAAATGTTGAGTCTTTGGAAGAAGCACAGAGAAGAGCAACTACGATGATTAAAGGAGTGGAGTCTAAACCATATGAAGAATAGTTGCAAGATTTGGGTTTGGCTAGTCTAGAGAAAAGAAGGACTAGGGGGTGACATGATAGCAGTATTGCAATATTTGAAGGGCTGCCACAAAGAAGAGGGGGTCAACTTATTTTACAAAGCACCAGAAGGCAAGACAAGAAGCAATGGATGGAAACTAACCAAGGAGAGAAGCAATCTGGAATTAAGGAGAAACTTCCTAACAGTGAGGACAATTAACCAGTGGAACAGCTTGCCACCAGAAGTTGTAGGTTCTTCATCACTGGGGTTTCTTAAAGAAGACATTGGACAGTCACTTGTCTGGAATGGTATAGGGTCTCCTGCATGAGCAGGGGGTTGGACCAGAAGACCTCCAAGATCCCTTCCAAGTCTATTCTGACTCTGGATGTAAGGACAGTCCACCTTTATGGACTTTTTAACCTCAAAACATGTGTGATGACCCAGGGTGGGATACAAAATAAACACAGTCACACAAATAGGTGAAGCTCCTTTTATTCCTTCACTTTGCTTCAAAGCTCCAAACATCCTTGACTGAAGACAAAAAACTCCCCCACAAGCAGTTAGGAAAAGGAGCAAATGCCATTTAAACTAAAAAATGCCTATAAATTATAAAGAGTAAAACCAACACAAGCCACACTGAAGCAATTAAAGGAACCAGGCAAGATAAGGGCATGAAGACGTCCACAGAGATCGGAATGCACACTGGGAAGGAGGCCAAACTCAGAGAGCAGCGACAGACTAGAGATATGTCCATGCTTGGTTTCCAACACTGGCCCATACGCAGGTCCGTCCTTTTAACCAGTTCTCACAGCTGCAGCCCATGAAGAGGATCAAGGCCCTTTCCTCCCCCATAGACCACACCATTCATGTCTCTCCCTTATCCTCTCCTCCCTGTGTGCACTAGGATGGAGAGGGGATGGGCCTGGGTTTTCCTGTGACTGCCCAGCCAGCCTCTGCCCTTCCCCAGCCTCTTCCACAACCTCCAGAGCCACACTTCCACTCCGTTGACTGTTCCTCCTCTCCCTCTGAGTCAGCCTCCAACAGGGGCATGTCACATGTGTCCATGTACATACACACAGATTCATACTTTAAATGTCAACTGACAAACAGGCAGTAAAGGTCGGTTCCATTACATCTACTTTGCTCCCGAGAACCCGTTAACACCATCAAGAAAGTTGAAAGAGAGAACTGAGTGAAGATGTGTCTACTGAAAACTGATTTTTCACCTTCTCAGAGAAGTAGAACATTGCTGCTGGAAATGGACGGCTGTGTCCCTCTGCTTCATCAACATGTCCATCTGTTTCTGGAGTCGTTTGTTTTCTTCTTCAGTTTGCTCTAACCGGCTCAGGTCACTATTGTGACTGGCTATTTTTTCATTGTACCGCTTTCTTAGTGCATCGTAGTCCTTCTTCACAACTTCTAGCTTATCCATGGCGGTATCGTAGAGCTTGTTCAAGATCTCCGATGACCCATTCTGCTTCATAACCTATGGGAGAGAAAGACCCTTTCAACAACCATTTATAGGAAAAAGTAAGACCAGTCTCGGTCTCATTTTAAGCCCAGGAAAGCCCACTGAGTTTTTATTTTTAGACACGGTATATATTTTTAATTAAGGAGTGGGCGTGGGTGGCCTAGAGGCAGAGCTCCCACCTCACAATCAGGAGGCTGGGAGTTCGATCCCAGGTACAGGCAGATATTTCTCTCTCTGGGCACAATGAGATTAAATCTGCCGAATAAAACTCCGCACTGGTGACAGGAAGGGTATCCGGCCATTAAAACACTCTGCTAGCTCCATTCAGTTGCCCAGACTCCACCCCGCAAGGGATTATGGGGCTCCATCAGGGTGCATCATCCAACCAACCTCAGATAAGCAAGGAAGGCTCTGCTGAAGACTTGAATGGAGTCTTATCAGAGAATCCCAGGGCTGCAACTTCCAAAAGTACAGGTATTCCTCGACTTACGACCACAGCTGAGCCGGGGTTTTTTTTGTTAAGCGAGACATGTGTTAAGTGAGTTTTGCCCCACGTAATGACCATTCTTGCCACCATTGTTAAGTGAATCACCGCAGTGGATAAGTTAGTAACCGGGTTGTTAAGTGAATCTGGCTTTCCCATGGACTTCGCTTGTCAGAAGGTCGTAAACGGGGATCACAGCAACCATCATAAATACGAACCGGTTGCCAAGCATCTGAATTTCGATTACATCGCCATGGGGATGCTGCAAAAGTCAAGAACTGGGGGAAACCAAGTCACGTTTTTTCCTCAGTGCCGTTGTAACTTCAAATGGTCGCTAAATAGAGCGGTGGTTCCATTGTGGGCTACCTGGAATCTGCTCCTGTACCTTGGCTAGCGAAACGAAAATCAGAGAGACAAAAGAAAAGGAGGACGAGAAGGAGGAATTGCTCCGTTCAACTCCCTGACAAAGAAGGAGAGAGCAAATCAAAGGCTACCACCACGGAAACAGGAAGCTCATAGGCAAGGAAGAAGATGGACAGAAAAATCAATGGGCATCTCTGTTGCAGGAAGGACTTGGAGCCCAAGGATCTGTCCTTCCAAGCTGCAAGCCATTGCAGGCCTGTTGGAAGGAGTTTCTGCCAAGCATCCAAGGGTATAAATTCACAGCCTTGTTCTCCTGAAATGCAGCCAAGAAATGTGTCCTACTCTAAGGAAACAAAATCGATAGTAACTAACACTGCAGGGATTACACCCATTGATTGTTTTATTGCATGACAACAGGTGAACAGATACAGGGAAGCCCTGACTTTAACAACCGTTTAACAACCATCGTAGCTGGATCTGACCTAGGCTTCACATGATCACGAAGCTGACTCCTTGTCCCAACCAAACCCCTTTTTATTAGGCTAATGTGAATTCCTATCATTCGCATCCAGCAAAGTCCCAGCAAACAGTCTTTCAAGGGTGAGTTGCAACCACAGACCTTATCAGGCTTGGAGAGTTGCCAGGCCGATAGCTTCCAAGCACAACATTGTACAAGGAAATACTTGGCAAGGAGTCTCCAAGAGTCATGAACAAATAAATCTTCACCCTAATGAATTGAACTAATTGTCTCCTGGAAACCCCATTCCCTTTCGCTCCTCTTTATTCCCATTCACCGTCCACCTGTGCCCTTACTCCCGAGTTGACCCTTGTTCCTTAACTGTTCCCTTCTCCTGGCAGCTCTGTGCATGTGCACATTGGGAACATGCTCCAGCTATTCTTCTGCCCCACTAATCTCTGACTCCAATCTGATCACTGTCGGATGGCCCTGGCCCCATCTCTGCCTCTGATGCAGAGCACTCATCAGAGCCTTCCCCAGATTCCAGGACTGGCCCATGTTCCTCCCCAACCTCCTCACTGTCCATATCACCAACTCCGCTGGCTGCTGGCAGGCCACAACAGTAGCATCTTTGTGGTCATGTGATCAAAATTCAGATGCTTGCCAGTTGGTTTGTACTTATGAAGGTTGCAGCATCCCAGGGTTTATGTGATCCCTTTTTGTGACCTTCTTTTTTAATATAAAGATTCCATCTTCCATTAAACAGTCTGTCATCTGGATACCAATATCTCTGTGCAGTAACAATCAAAATTGACCACAGTGTACACTGTAATGGTATTAATCTTCTAATCTTATGATAATAATATTGTGTATAGTAAACCTATTCATTTCTCCCTCTTAACATGCCTTCTAATAAGAACATCATAATAATATTAAGCATAGCAAACCTAATAGTCATATCAATGACAGTCATCATATTGTATACATCTCTATCTTAACATACTTCCTATGTTTCACTGATCTCCTTCTTTTATTTCTAACTTCCATTTTTCTTCTCTAACCATCGATAAAATAATTCCCATGTCATATAATATTCAGTTTGTTCTTTCTCCTTAATTGCAAGTGTTAATCTATTCATTTCTGCACATTCTAATCTTTTTTCTAATCATGTTCTCATCAGTAGGAATCTCTTCACTCCCTTTTGTAAACTTCTGACCAGCAAAGTCCATGGGGAAGCCAGATTCACTTAACAACCGGGTTACTAACTTATCAACTGCAGTGATTCACTTAACAACGGTGACCAGAAAGTTCGTAAAATGGGACAAAATCCTCCTTAGCAACAGAAATTTGGGGCCCAATTATGGTTGTAAGTCTACCTATACATTATAAAATGCAGGTATTCGCTAGTTACAGTGAAGTTGGTGCCATACAAAACCAGAACTTTTTAATCCTGCGATGGTTTAGATATACGTGAAACCTTCAAAGACAAGGAGAAAATAAGTTTGTTTCAATGTTGAAAACAACTTTCTGAAAGGTTAATTAAAAAAAACATAAGGTTGCCGGAATGGCAGGATTCAAGCTAAGCATCCCACTGGCAGACAAATGGCACACAGCATTAAACTATTTTGCTAAGACTCCAGGGTTGTTAATTATTATGTTTAATAAATCATCATGGAAGACTCTATCTATCTGACCTGATGGTACGTAATTCATTAATTGTTTATAAATGTTTTTTTTACAAAAATGAAAGGGAAGGAAAGGCAGTGAGGAAGGAAGGAAGGAAGGAAGGAAGGAAGGAAGGAAGGAAGGAAGGAAGGAAGGAAGGAGAGTGGAAGAAAGGGAAGGGAAGAAAAAAGAAAGGCAGTGAGGAAGGAGCGTGGAAGAAAGGGAAGGAAGGAAAAGGAAGGAAAGGGGAAAGGATGGAAAGGGAAAGGGAAAGGAAAGAAAGGATAGAGAAAGAAAGAAAGAAGAAAGGAAGGAAGGAAGAGAAAGAAAGAAAGAAAGAAAGGGATTTTATTTCTTCCTTCATTTTTCTTTATACCCCAACTGTTTTGCAGCATTTATTAGAAATCATACTGTGTTGGTGCTTGCCTTGCTGTGTGATGTGCTGTGTGTCTGGAAAGCATTGTTGCTTGAATTTGGTTAAAGAGCAGGTTATTTTGAGACCAAATGGAGCAAAAATGAAAGAGGGCAGGGCTGGGAGAGACATTCTTGAACTGTGTGTAAGTTTCAGGCAAGCTTTTTTTTTTTAAACTGTATCCTTTTTTCCTTGTCTTGCTTGTTTTCCAGATGTGGTGTATATTTCCTGCACGGCTCAAGCGCCATCCTCTTTGAAGTGGCTATAGAAGCAAATGGTTAACCAGCACAAACTACCCTGCTTGTTTGCTTGCTTTATATGTACATTTATTGATGTCACTCCTGTGTTTCCTCCTCACATAGTTAAGACAGCCCTCCATGCTAAAATGGAGCCACAAAATTCTGCAACAGCTGCAGCTTCTAAAGGGAGTCAGGCAATGAGAAAATACCAATTTATTGCTTCCTGTTTGAAAATTTGCTGAGCTCGTATGCATGTTGAGGCTAGTAAATCTCATTTTGGGAGGGGAATAAGAGGAACTCTATAATCTATAATCTCTATAATCTCTCTATAATCTCCCAAGTTATATAGACATCTTTTTTCCCATTAAGGATGGGTTTTGCTTTGGTGTGTTCCCTCTTTCCTCAAACAGAGTTAGAATTCAAACTTTTGTATGTACATAAAAAAATAAAACTCTGTTTCTCTTATTCACCTGGAACTGGGCAAGAAATATATAGCTTGGTAATAGTGCCTGAGTCAGAATGACTTGCAGTTATTTTACTGACTGGGTGTATAAACTCATCAACAAATATTTTACGTGTGTGTGTGTGTGTGTGTGTGTGTTTAGCAATAGCAATAGTACTTAAGACTTATATACTGCTTTTTAGCCCTCTCTTAAGTGGTTTCCAGAGTCAGCCTTGGAAGGATGGAAGGATGGGTCAACCTTGAGCCGGTCAAGATCGAACTGCTGGCAATCGGCAGAGTTAGCTTATCATACTGCATTCTAATTATTGCACCACCACGGCTCAGTTTATATTTTTTTATAAAAAGTATGTTGCATATTCTTAATAGTTTTATTAAACATAAATCTTTAAATAGGTTTAAAACATTTAAATATAAATCTTTTTTATATTTTTATATTTATATACAAGAATCTGAGCTACTAACTGTCAAAGCAAATTGCCAGTAGATAAGAGACGATGGAATTCAAGGTGGGGCTTAGATCTCTTGTGGGCACAAAGTGACTTGAGCCTGATGATACATTTGACCCCTCCCTGGTCACAGCCTGGTCATCTCCTGCACGCTGGGCCTCTATTACAGCCCCAGCTCTTGTGCTGCAGGTACTGATTACACACATCAATGACTTTTCATGCAACTTACTCAAGGCTGACTCAGCCTTCCATCCTTCCGAGGTGGGTAAAATGAGAGATTGTTGGGGACAATAGGCTGATTCTGTAAACTGCTTGGGGAGGGCTGTAAAGCACTGTGAAGCGGTATATAAGTCTAAGTGTTATTGCTAACAAGGAAGGAAGGAAGGAAGGAAGGAAGGAAGGAAGGAAGGAAGGAAGGAAGGAAGGAAGGAAGGACCATGGTGGGTAGTGGTGAGACTGTGGCATCACAGGCCAATTCTGCCAACTGTCAGGAGTTTGATCCTAACCGACTCAAGGTTGACTCAGCATTCCATCCTTCCGAGGTGGATAAAATGAGGAGCCAGATTGTTGGGGGCAACAGGCTGACTCTGCAAACTGCTTAGAGAGGGCTGTAAAAGCACTGTGAAGCAGTATATAAGTCTAAGTGCTACTGCTATTGACTCAGCCTTCCATCTTTCTGAGGTCAGTAAAATGAGGACCCAGATTGTTGGGGGTAAAATGCTGACTTTGTAAACCGATCAGAGGGGGCTGAAGTGGTATATAAATCTAAGTGCTATTGCTACCATCTTTGACACCTTAGGAGCTAGAAAATTCTCCCTCCCCACCAAGTTTCCATTCACTTTTTTTTAAAATCCTTCTTGTGTCTTTGGCATATTTATCAAAATTGGACTTCTTTACCCAAAGCCTCTCTTGATTTCTTGTCTTAGAAATGGAAGCAAAGGTACAAAGATGATCAGGATTGGATGGGGAAGAGAAAACAGAATAACAGAGTTGGAAGGGACCTTGGAGGTCTTCTAGTCCAACCCCCTGCTAAAGCAGGAGACCCTATACCATTCCAGACAAATAGTTGTTCAGTCTCTTCTTAAAAACCTCCAGCGATGAAGTGGTATATAAGTCTAAGTGCTATTGCTATTACATGCAGGGCTGGTAATTTTGGAGGTGAAGGGACAGGGGGGGGGTTGAGAAAATGTATAGGAGGCAGATAAATGGACGACAGTGAGAAGTTGTAAAAACACAAATAAAGGGACCTGCATGGAAAAACTGGCCTACCTAGAAATCTAGAAATAGAAGCGACAGGAAACTGCCAGAATTGAAAAGTGGGACACTGAGATCTTTAGGAATGGCTTGAAATTTTGCAAAAGTATTATGGGATAAACAACAGCTGGATGAGCCTCCCAGAGAAAGAGCTAAATCCATCAGGACAAAGCCCCTGAGATTACAGATGTTCTGCCAATGCTTTGATTTCTGAGAAAAAAAACTAATCTGAAGATATGCTCAATTCTTATGACTTACAGTCTGCAAATCTCAGACAGGAAAAATTACAAATCCCTTTAATAAAGTGGAGTTGAGTTAAGTTGAGATTTTTCATGTCACACTTAAGTTGTTGGTTTCCTTGCAATGCAGGATGGCTCACTATACAAACGAGTGGTTTTCTTCCTTTTTTTTTTTTTGCTCAACTGTACTGAAAATAAGAAGGATAATTTATTTGTTTGTTTGTTTGTTTGTTTATTTATTTAATAAACTTTATTAAATTTTTATTACATTAAAAACAGAAAAATATATCACTCAATAACAGCTATTTGTGGTGCTTATCATATAACAATCATTTGTGCAATATTTACAGATATTAATTTGTGCATAATTATATTCTTATTCTATCTATATTCTATATTTAACAATTATCTATCTTTAATCTGTCTCCGATCTATCCAGCTATACCATTGTTCCCTTACCTTATAAAATATTGAAGCTTCCTTATCTTTTAAACTCAGCATTAGTTTATCCATTTCAGCACAATTCATAACTTTTTGAATAACCAGTTCCTCTACAGGTATATATGGCTGTTTCCAACATTGGGCAAAGGCAATCCTGGCAGCAGTCAATATGTGCAACAATAAGTATTTTGTGCTTTTTACATATTTTTTTAAGATCCCCAATAAGAAGACTTCTGGTTCTAGGTCTAATTGTTCATTGGTGATTTCCTGCAGCCAATTTTGAATTTTGAGCCAGTATTTTCGAGCCTCTGAGCAGGATCACCACATATGATAATATGTTCCCTTTTTTTTTTACATTTCCAACATACAGGACTCATTTTAGGGTACACTTTCGCTAATCTCGAAGGGGTAAGTGCCACCTATAGAACATTTTATATGCATTTTCTTTGTATGTTGCTGATTTTGTTAGTTTGTGATTTCTATTCCATACAGTCTCCCAGTCTGATAACTTTATGTTATGACCAATATTTTGGCCCCATGTGATCATGCATCCTTTCACTACTTCTTCTAAATCTACTTCTAGAAGATACTTGTAAACTTTGGTAATATTTTTTTTATCTGGGCCTAATAAAATTTTGTCTAATTGTTGAGGTTTCAAGTATATTCTGTACTCCTTTACATCCTTATTATATTGACTTTGTATTTGGAGATAAGCCCACCAGTCTACTGGTAGCCCTTGTTCTTGGAGCTCCTGTATTGTTTTTAAATTTCTGTGTATATCCAATAAGTCTTTATATTTTAACATTTTATTCAGGTCTAAATTATTTGGGTGGATCGTTGCTTCCATAGTAGATAGACAGATTGGAATTTTTATATAGTGTTTCTTTTTAACCTTGATCCAATTGTATATCAGCGAATCTCTAATCAGATGTCTGTGGAAATATTTTTGTTTGGTGGGTCCTGTGTCCCAAAGAAAGGCATTATTTATTTTTTCAATATTTTTTATTTTTATTCTTTTAAATACATCTTTGGGTGAACAGTGTGGTTGTGTGTCTTTTTAACATTTTAAAGCCGACATGACCATAATTACATATTCCTACTATTAACTTTCTTATCTGATTTAATATTATTACCAATTTCCATTAAATGAAAATAAGATGGAAAGTATGATTTGTGTAATGTAATGAGATTAGGGAGGGATTTTGTATTAAATATATAATGGTGGCAAAATTAATATTAAAAAGGGGATAAATACTGGATAATATGAATTAATTAATTAATTAATTAATTATTATTTATTGATGGGATTTTTATGTCGCTATATCTCCCGAAGGACTCAGGGTGGCTGACAACAATAAAAAACAAAGAATATAAAATTTAAAAAACTATTAAATAAATAAATCCCAATTACAGAATTAAAACTGACAAACAAATTGATAAAAAAAACCCATCAGTCCAGGTCGGCCAGTTGAAAAAGCCATGTTTTCAGGTCGCGATGGAAGGATCGAAGGTCAGGAGCCGTCCGAAGCTCCAAGGGCAGCTGATTCCAAAGGGCGGGTGCAGCCACAGAGAAGGCTCTTAAGATGAATTTATGAATGATTAACCGAATGATATAATTTGATAAATTTTGCAAATGTGACGACTATGTATGTATTAAAAAATATGTATTAAAAAAGAATATGTATTAAAAAATGATATTAAGAATATAGAGACTGATACAAAGTAACGTATGAGAATAAGAAGGATATTTTATTGACAATGATGTGAATGTCCCATGAAGTGCCAAGTTCGTCAACTAACAACCTGGGCCCAGCTCCACACAGATTTACCACTTTATTGGATGTTTTCAAGAATAGATTGGACAACCATTTGACTGGGATGGTGTAGGGTCTCCTGTTTGGGCAGGGGTTGGACTAGAAATCTCCAAGCTCCCTTCCAATTCTGTTATTCTGTTATAATTAATGTAGAAAAAAAGAGCTCATCACTTTGAATTACTGTTCTATCTAGATAAGGACAACTTTGGATGGGTTTCTCTCATTTAACCACTTGGCAACTTCTCATTGGTTTGGCCAAGAGGATTGAAGGGAGCTGGAAATTCATCAGTTATCAGAGATACCTACAGATGAGAGTGTGATTAGGAAAATACTAGAATGTGTGGAAATGAATAGATTAACGCTGGCAATTAAGGAGAAAGAGCAAACTGAATATCATATGGTATGGGAACTATTTTATCAATGGTTAAATAATAAAAATGGAAGTTAGAAATAGGGAAACAAAATAAAGAAGTTATGTTAAAAGAGATAAGTAAATATTATGACTAGTATGTTGAATATTATTATGTTAATATTGTAGAATTAATATGTGGAACATTATTATGTTAAAGATTGTAGAATTAATATTAATTTAACGAAGGATGTTGTAATTTTGATTATTGTTTAACGAAGCTATTTGTACCCAGACAACACACTGTTCAACTTCATGCCCCTGTTGGAGTCTGAATCCAAGGAGGAAACCGAACAGCTGACAGGGAATGGGAGTGTGGCTCCGTTGGCTGTGGAGGAAACTGGGGAAGGCCACAGTCTGGCTGGGCAGTGCAGGGGAGAGGTAGAACAAAGGAGAGGAAATTCAGATAAAGACCCAGGCCCACCCCCTTTTCATCCTAGGGCACGCAGAGAGGAATGGAGAAGAGAGCAATGTGGGTTGTGTGACTTACGAGGAAGGAAAGGGCCCTGGTTCCCTTCATTAGCTGCAGCTGGGAAGAAAGTTTAAAAGAAATAGAGGCTGCGTATGGCAGCTGCTGGGAGCAAATGTGAGTTTATCTTGTGTTGACTTTGCTTATCTGTGTTCCTAGTGTCTTTCCAACTGTGTTATTGCCGTGCCTTCACATCTGGAATTCCTGCTCCTGCCCTGCCAAACTAATTACCTCCTCATGCCTTGGTTGGACTTATAGTTACAGTTTTTGTTGACCACGTTTTGAACTTGATTCTCTGCAGCCAAAGGCCGTTCCTGGGAGAGTTTTTCTCCAGCCCAGAAAGTAACCAGGACTTTGGGGGCAAAGTTTGAGCTAATAAAGGGACTCCTACTGATTATCTGACTGTGTTGTCTTTGTGCCACGCTCCAGGTCATCACATCAACTGAAGATGGAATGATTATATTTAAAAAATTATAAAAAGAAAAGAAAAAGTAATTCATCAGTTATCCTCTAAGTAAGGCAGTGAGAATCAAATCCAACAGAAAGAAATCCAGGCTGGGTTT
This sequence comes from Naja naja, assembly GCA_009733165.1. NCBI lineage: Eukaryota > Metazoa > Chordata > Lepidosauria > Squamata > Elapidae > Naja > Naja naja. The sequence continues at coordinate 91,175,793 of CM019151.1, forward strand.
CCAGAAGCTGAATCCTTACAGATGGAGAAGACAAGAGATTCATGCATTGATGCAAGGCAGCATCACAATGACCAAAATTCAACGTAAGAAACAAGCAGATTAAAGACCGAATGGCCTATAGAACATCCTGGTGAGATCTAATTAACATCAGAAAACTGCTTTTGGAATAAATTATCTTTGAGCTATTGCAAAGCTGAAAAACCAGAAAGTTTATAAATAGACACACTCAACACTGCTTAGATCTGCCTTAGGAAAAATTTCAACCGGTGCCTGAATCCTGCAAAAATCGTAGCTGAAAAGCCATCAGGAAAGAAATGCAACCACTATGCTAATTAGAGGAAAAGCGCTACTAATGTATGAATGTGTATTTTAATTGTGGGGGAAAAAACAAGACCTTTCCTATGGAAATGACAGCAGTCCTCAACTTACGGTCCAATATTTCTGTTGCCAAACAAGACAGTGGTTAAGTGAGTTTTGTCCCAGTTTATGACCTTCCTTGCCACCCATGTTAAATGAATCCCTGTGGTTGTTTAAGTGAGTCACACGGTTGCTAAGTGAATCTGGATTCCCAGTGGACTTTTTGCTCATCAGAAGGTCGTACAAAAGGGGATCGTGTGACCCCAGGACCCTGCAACTGTCGTAAATAAAAGTCAGGTTAGCCAAGCATCCAAATTCTGGTCATGTGACCATCACAAGTGTTCTGACCCTGGCTTCATCAAATGTAATTAATCACAAACTTGTTTTAAAAGCAAAACCTATTTTATTGCAACACTGGGAATTCCTTTCATTCCCAGCCAGAACTAATCTTCAACAGTTCCCCAAGATAAGCACACACCTTTCAGTGCTGTGGAATGCTGTCAAAAACAGAAGTATTCAAATAATTATAACAGAAACCAACCGAAGTGCCAAAAAACCCCAACCAGATTACACGGCTTCAAGGAGGACTCGGAATCTATCGAACTACTTTGCTTCCTGCAAAGGTTTCATCATTGAGGTCTGACTTTTATCCCTTATGGGAGGGGCAATCACCTCCCAGCCTTACTCTCAAGTCTTCCCTTTTGTCTCAGCTGCTCTCGCCTTCTAGCAGCTCTGTGTACATGTGCACTGGGAACAGGGTCCCCTGGGTCCTCTGCCTCACTGCTGCCAGACTCCGAAGGCAGCACCCCACTCCCAGATGGTCCTGGCCCCATCCCTGAATCAAATGCAGGACCCTTGTCCAAGTCCTCCCCAGACTCCCTGACTGGTCCCCGTTCTTCCCCACTGTCTGACTCCACAGTCGCCTACACCGGCTGCCGGTGAACCACAACAACAAGGATGCTGCGATGGCCATGTGAAAAATGGCTGTAAGTCGATCTTTTCAGTGCCGTTGTAACTTCGAATGGTCACTTTAACAAAAGGTTGTAAGTCAGGGAGTAGCTGTACCTTAAAACACCAGGAGGAAGAAATACCTGCTGTTGTTGGCTGCGTAAGTTTGTTATTTCCTTCTGATCCTCCTCGTGAAGCCTCTTCATTTCCTCGCACAACTGCTGGAGGTGGTTGTGCTCCCGTACAAACTGGCTGTTCTTCCTCTTCAGAGTGTCCACGTCCTCCTTCAGCTGGGACTGGTCACTCAGCAGGCGGCTGTGTAACGTACTGAGCAGAAGAGAAAGGCACAGGAGTAAGGCCCGAGGGAAACGCTCCCTTGTGGCTGGAAATTAAAAAGTGACTTTTAAAAAGGATATAGAATTAACGGAGCAATCCCACTGCTGGCCTTCTCTACTAAAATACAGGGGGAAAATTTAGGGTCATCATGAAGGATTTGGGTGTTGAAAACAGTAAAAATATTTGACTCTACCTGAAGTTTTTGAGGGTTTGTGGATATACCAATGTAATTTTGAGAAGGAGGAGGAGAGGAGGAGAAGGAGAAGAGGAGGAAGAGAAGCAGAGGAGGAGCAGGAGGAGGAGGGGGAGAAGAAGAGGAGGAGGAGGAGGAGGAGGATTCTCTGCCTCTTCTAAGTACTAATCAAGTACTAATCAATGCTCAGCTTCAACACTTAAACAAGGTTTCAAATCAAGCTCAACTTTTTGAGTGTGTATGGACATACCAATGCAATTTTGAGAGAAGGAGAAAAAGGAGGAGAGAAAGAGGAGGAAGAGGAAGAAGAGGAGGAGGAGGAGGAGGAAGAGGAGAAAGGTCGAAACTCAGGGACTATTGTATCTAACTGTACCAGGGGTACATTTTGACCTATAGGCTATACCCCAATCTGGATCAACGAAAAATGATTCAGAAACAGAAAACAAATATGTCTCCAAAAAATGCAGTCAAAAGGGGTGGGGACTTGTTTTAAGTTTGGAAAAGTCACTTTTTTTAACAGACTTTACTCCATTCCTTTGCAAGACAAGTTTGCATTCTATCAGTTTTCAGGAACTGATTTCCAATCTGCGAGATTAAAAAAAAACGCTAATCCTTAATCTGTTACCCAATGCTCTGTAGATTCTCCCTCCCTCGATGTTAAAATTAGGACATTTTAGAGACAAACAGACTGAAGGAAAAGAAAGCTAGCATTAAAAGCCCCTGAATATCCAACTGTTTAAGAGAACCTATTCAATGCAAAAAGAAAAGAAAAAAAGCATACACAATAGGGATGAGGCTGTTTACTCACTGATAGAAATCAGCTTCCTTAGCAGCTTCTTCGCACCTCTTTAGTGTTTTGGTGTGCTGGTTCTGTAGGGATTGTAGATCCGACATGGCCTTCATACACTGGATCTTCAATCTTTCATAATCATGGTTTGGTTTGGGGTTAGGCCTACCAGAGAGAGATGGTCATAGGAGCAGGCTCAAGACTCTTCGGAGTGTTTGGTCAACGGTATGGAAGGGATCTATCACTTTATTATTGTTGTTGTTATTGTTATTATCATCTTTTATTCACTAAACATGAAACTCTGTCAACTGAATATTTAAAAATGTATTATTATTATCTCTTTTATTCATTAAACATGTAACTCAGTCAACTGAACATTTAATTTATTATCTCTTTTATTTACTAAACATGAAACTGTCAATTGAATATTTAAATTTATTATTATTATTATTATTATCTCTTTTATTCATTAAGCATGAAACTGCCAACTGAATATTTAAAATTATTATTATTATTATCTTTTATTCATTAAACATGAAACTCAGTCAACTGAACATTTATTCTCTCTTTTATTCACTAAACATGAAACTCTTTCAACTGAATATTTAAAAATTTATTATTATTATTATTATTATTATTATTATATTTTATTCATTAAGCATGAAACTCAGTCAACTGAACATTTAATGTATTATTATTATCTTTTATTCACTAAATATGAAAGTGTCAGCTGAACATTTAAAATGTATCATCATCATCATCATCATCTCTTATTCATTAAACATGAAACTCAAGTCAACTGAACATTTAAATTAATAAAAAAAGATAATAATATCACAAATATCATTGGCTAGTGCTGGTGGTTGATACGGGTTGCTGCCAGCATCCTAGGTATCAACCTATCATCATCATCATCATCATCATCATCATCATCATCATCTTTCATTATTAAACATGAAACTCAGTCAACTGAACATTTAATGTATTATTATTATCTCTTTTATTCACTAAACATGAAAATTTCAACTGAACACTTAAAAACATATCATCATCATCATCATCATCAATAATAATAATAAAAAGTGGGGGGAATCTTTGGTTCCCAGGAACTGAAGCTCGGGTAGATTCTATACCCAGTAGAGAAATAAATCTCTACGTATTCTGCTCTGGATCCTCTCACCTGCAGTCATCGAAGGTTGAGCCGGGAGAGGACAAAGCAAGACGTTTCCGGAGCTCATCCCTTTCACGGGTCACTTGGCGAAGCTGAATCAAAATGGTCTCCACTTTCTCGCTCATCTGCCTCACATCCACCGATGCAGGTGGGGGTGATGACTCTTTGCCCGTAGTGCCTGGGATCAAAGAAAAACAGAAGTGGAATTATGGGGGGTGGGTTTAGAACTTAGCAATTCGAAAGCGTGCAAATGCAAGTAGATAATAAGGTACCACTTTGGTGGGTCATACTGATCACATGACCATGGAAATGTCTTTGGGCAGCACTGGCCTGGAAATGGAGATGAGCAGCGCCCCCTAGAGTCAGCAATGACTAGGAAGGAGCAAAATCCATAGGGACTCCCTGTAATTATCACAGTTCCCTGGAATGCAACTTGCAACTATCACCCGCAGGCGGATTTCAAACAAACACACAACTGTCACCATTTTACACTTTCTGACATCTGCCTCCATTCCTAGTTCAACCAATCTCATGACTCCCCTTCAAAAATTTGTTGCTAAAATTTTTAAATGGTTGATTTCTCTGACTACCCTGAACACCCAATGTTAACTTCCTGGTAAGTTCCACAAAATGTCAAAAGGCTAACAACATTTTTGCAGTAAATGAGGCAGAACAAATTCAGCACAGCAAGCCTGGAAGATGGTAATCTGGTAGTGGGAGTAGATCTCAGATAGGTCTTTAGAGAAATCATTTTCATTATTTATTCTGCTGATCTGATGCTGCTTATTGCCTCTGATTATGACTAATCAGAATCAGACTGCATTTACCATCTACTTTCCTGGACAACAGGGACATATTTTTCAGGGAAGTGCCAAATGACACCTTTTTTCTTTTTTAAAAAAAGAGTAAAAATGCTCCTGACAATTCCACAATTATTATTTTTTTACAATATAGTCTGTGGGAATGTAAGAGAAATGCTTCACTTTTTGGAAAGGAAGATGGATGGATGGATGGATGGATGGATGGAAGGAGGAAGGGGAGGGGAGGGAAGGAAGTGGTAAGGGAAGGAGGAAAGGAGGGAAGGAAGAAGGGAAGAGAAAAGAGAAGGAAAGGGAGGGAGGGAGAGAGGGAGGCAGGCAGGCAGAGGGAGGGAGAGAGGAAGAGGAAAGGGAAGGGAGGGAGGGAGGAAGGAAGGAAGGAAGGCAGGCAGGCAGAAGGAGGGATGAAGGAAGGGAAGAGAAAAGGGAAGGGAAGGAGGGAGGGAGGAAAGAAGGAAGGAAGGAAGGGTTTTGATTGACAGAAGGAGAGAAGGATCTTTGAAAAGTGGCTGACAGTTAAACCTCCATGGAGTTCACTTTTAAATAAACAACAGACATTCTTTTTTTTTAAAGGCACTGTTCATCTTATTGGGATAAAAAGACCAGCAGAAATGTGATTTAAACCATCTGGGCTGGCAGTGCAAAATCGTGCCAGACACTCATCATAAGCTTAGGCTCCAAGCAATGTTTTTTATTTACTGAAAGCTGATTTCACTGAGTGAAACATGTTATCTCTTGCAGACACAACAGCTTTCCCACAAGCCTGACCTGCAACCAAGAAACAGCCTCCCAAAAGTGTCCTGAAACTTTTCATTTTGTTGCGGAAAAACCAAACAGTATCCAGGGACTGCTACCTATTGAAACACAATTTCTATTTATCTTGCAAACACGCAAATGCTTGTCGTGGTCTCATTCACCACACTTAAAGGGAAAGTGCTTTTCTTGTGTGTTTGTGTGTTGGGGGTGGGTAGCTGGGGAAAACAGTCTCCATGATTCCCTGTTTTGATCAAGGAATAATTTAGCATCACGCCCCAAGATTTCAGTTTCCGGACTTTTCTCCAGATGCATAAACTTTTCCAAGCCTCCCCAGAATTAAAATCAGATTCCGGAAATAAAATCAAATTGAGCACCTACTTAAATCATGTATCATGTTTTACACACTGTTTAGAGCGCTGGTGTGGCAGAAAGCTTGCTTGGAAGCTCTATAACTAATGAAGTACTAATGTATGAAATGCAATCTAAGCACTCTTGTTAGCAGGAAATGTGTGGTCAAAGCCAGCTCCTTTAGACTCAGGGTTTCGGACACTGGAATTACTGGCTTAAGAGTCTCTAGCCATAACAGAAGATTTGACGGTTACCATCAGGATTTTAGTCTGGATGAAAATCAAGAAATCAACCCTAAAGTCAGTGTTGCATTTTAAACAGTACTAAAAAGATCTGTCCACTATAAACTCAAGACAGGGTCAAAATTCTAGAGGAAGAAGAATTAGAATAGTTATATAAAAAGATATAGGAGAATGCCTGATTTATGAACAGTTTGCAGCAATGAAGAAACAGAATAGTAAAAAAAACTTACAGGTGAACAATTGATCAATGAATAGGCAGCAATGGAGAAACAGAATAGTAAAAAAAAGTTACAGGTGAACAACTGATCAATGAATAGTTTGCAGCAATGAAGACACAGAATGGTAAAAAGTTACAGGTGAACAATTGATCTATGAATGGTTTGCAGCAATGAAAAAGGACACAGAAGTTTGAAAAATAGAGTCTAGATAGCAGTATACACACACACACACACACAAGACACACACAAAAAACTTAGCAACAGAAATTTTGGGCTCATAAATTGAGGACTACTTGTTGGAGATTCAGCCTTTTTCAGAAACATCCTTTTCTCAAGCATAGAATTGGTCTGGAACTTTCAAGCAGCAACCACAATTCTAAGCATTGATTTTTGAGTAAGAAAATGTATATATTCAAGACTGACAATCACTTCAAACCACATAGCCAAAGGGCAAAACAGGTAGCTCTTTACTTACCAGTACTGCTCAGAGAACTACTGCTTTCAGAATCCGAAGGCATTATGGAAAGAACGCTATATGTTGATCCTGCAGGAAAGAAAGAGAGATTGAAGGGCAATTAAATACAGTTTGCGGCACTTCTCTTTGATCTGATTCATGTATCATCTCAGTGTTTTCCTTAGTCATTTACCCTAGAATGGAATGGGAATGGGAATAGAACAGAATAGAACAGAATAGAATCTGGAAGGGACCTTGGAGGTCTTCAAGTCCAGCCCCTTGCTCAAGCAGAACAACCAATACCATTTCAAATAAGTGAGTGTCCCGTCTCTTCTTAAAAACATCTAGTGATGGAGCGCCCATGATTTCTGAAGGCACAGCTGTTGCACTGGTTAATTGTCCTCATTGCTAGGAAGTTTCTCCTTAATTCCAGGTTGCTTCTCTCATTGGTTAGTTTCCATCCATTGTTTCTTGTCCTGCCCTGTCTGGTGCTTTGGAGAATAATTTGACCCCCTCTTGTGTCAGTCCCTCAAATGCTGGAAGACTGCTATCATGTCATCCCCTAATTCTTCTTTTCTTTAGACTAGTCAGACCCAAAACCTGCAACCATTCTTCATATGGTTTAGTCTCCAGGCCTTTGATCATCTTAATTGCTCTTCTCTGAACTTTTTCCAAAGTCTCAACATCTTTTTTGTAGTATGGTGGCCAAAATTGGTTGCAGTATTCCAGGTGTGATCTTATTAGGGTTTTGTAAAGCCACACTAATACTTCACGTGATCTTGATTCTATGCCTCTGCTTATACAATCCAGGATTGCATTAGCTTTTCTGGCTGCTGCTGCACACGGCTGGCTCATATTTAAGTGATCATCCATTAAGACTCCAAGGTCCCTCTCACAGTTCCAGTTTTTGAGCCAGATCTTTGTACTAGTAAGTTCCCAATGCAAGCAACTTGCTTCTCCAAGTATGGAAGCTTAACAAGGGCAAGAACTAAGGTTTCACACTTGCTCCTTTAAGACCAAGAATTGGGGTGATTGCCTTCAGGTTTATTGAGACGGTACCTAACCTGACCCATATTACACCATCCATATCGTTTTTTACAGTAGACCAGCCCAAAGAAAATGACATCATAAATCCATCTCTTTTTGTGGTCTACTATAGGGTGCACCCATCTTCTTGGGTGACATTTGGGTTTGACCATTGGTGACTCCATGGTCACATGCTCACCAACTCAGTGTCTCTGGCCAACTTTTATGTATTTCCGCATCTCCTGTCCACTGACTAGCTCTATTCCATGGGCTTCCTCTGAGTGGATAAATAGCAAGTTTTCGACTGATATATTCACAAAATAACCAAAGTATTAAGAAAAGAGGTCTCTTTTTTCCTTAACAATGTCTACTTACCACCACAGAACAACCTAGAAAGTGAACAGCTGGTGGCAGACAAAGGTGGGAAAATAACATATGGAGATTAACAGGTGGCAGAGAAATTAAGGCTTGGAAATTTAGGGAAGACATTAACATATTCAACCCCAAAGTAATTAAGTGAAAAACTGCTGTTTCTTTCATGAACCTCAAACAGACGCCTAGTTTTTGAAAAAGCCCAAAAGCACCAGTTGTTGTAATTATCTGAATAAAAATTGGTTCAGGACAGGACTATTTGAATGTCAATATATGATCAATTTCTTTGGCTATGATGAAACATGTGCAAACCACCATTACAAGCAGCTAAGAATGGTATTTTGCAGCAGTGAAAGTCAGAATGGATGGGATGGGATGGGATGGGATGGGATGGGAAGGGAAGGGAAGGGAAGGGAAGGGAAGAGAAGAGAAGAGAAGAGAAGAGAAGAGAAGAGAAGAGAAGAAAAGAGAAGTCTTCTAGTCCAACTCCCTGCTCAGGTAGGGAAACGTCATACCATTCCTGTGTAATCTCTTCTTGGAAACCTCCAATGTTGGAGTACCTACAACTTCTAGAGGCAAGTTGTTCCATGGATGAATTGTTCTATCAGGATGTTTTGCCTTACTTCTAGGTTCTAGGTTCTTAGTTCTCCTTAGTTCTAGGTTTACAACTTTAGAATGTCAGGAAATGAGCATAACTGAACTCTACTCCCCCATAAAAATGGCTTATGTCAGAGGTAAAATAAAATCTATTTTATCCTTGAAGAATACCGAACAGGAGAACATTTTCTCTCCTCAACCAACAAGTTACTCAAATTTGCAAGGCTTCCTTCCCTGTCAGCTCCAGTCAGATTGAACCTGCTGCTTCCCAGGTAAACAGTCGACTGACAGGTCTGACCACAACTTCTTGGTAAACAACACTCGACACTCCTGAGTACAATGTTATGGAGTCTCCATTGAAGATTTCCACTCAATCTGTGTTTCACAAGACCTGAGAGGCATTGTATCAAGGCCAGCAGCCTAAATAATACCTTTTTTCAAATCTTTAATGAAGAAATGACCTTTTGCGGAAATCAAATTCTATGACATTGTTGGAATGGACTAAAAATTAAGATTGCTTGAAGTAAAAGAAAAGAGTATAAAGTTGATTGAGTTGATCAAGGTTAAAATAGATTAAGTTGTTATTTGTGGCAACTCTTTTGCCAACCTGGGACTGAAAAGATGGTGCTTTATGGGTTTGTTTATAGAGTTGGGGAATGAGATGAAGAGACCAATAGCTGTAAATTAAGAAGAGGTTTTAAATTGTTTATACTTCTTGTGATGAAACTTGGAAGTCTTTCCTTTCCTTTCCCTCCTTTCTCCTTCCCTTCTTCCTTTCCTTTCCCTCCCTTTCTCCTTCTCTTCTTCCTTTCCTTTCATTTCCCTCCCCTTCCTCCTTCCCTTCCCTTTCCTTTCCCTCCCTTTCTCCTTCCCTTCCTCCTTTCCTTCCCTTCCCTTTCCCTCCCTTCCCTTTCTCCTCCCCTTTCTTCCTCCTTCCTTTCCCTCTTTCTTTTCTTTTCTCTCCCCTTTCTCTTTATGTTTCCTCCCCTTTCTCCTTCCCTTCCCTTTTTAAAATTTATATTAGTTTTTACTTTTGCAATTAGAGTCATTAAAAAAACCCAGATATAAGCCAGCAGCCAATGCACTATTAGGCCAGCTTCACATTTCTAACTTTATTTGCAGCAGCATTAATAGCCTCACAAAATTACATTTAACTGTGACCAACACCTTGCAAAGACTTAAATATCATTCAGTAAATCTACAGAAAATTACAGTTACCATGGAAGCTGTCTGGGTGCAATGCTTTGGCCTCTGAAAAACATCTTAACTTTTTCAACCAGATTTTTGCAATCCTAAGGAAAACTGCTACAGCCTCTGAATTTCCAAGGGAAAGTGAAGAAGGAAACCCAAGGATTAAAGGAAGAATTATCTTGGGTGGCTGGTTCCTTGCTTTCACCTTTGACAGTCCTAACTATGAAAAACAGCTATTTACAAATTATTGATGAGCAAGTAAGTCAATTTGCATTTTTGTAAATTTTCTCGATTTACAGGTGAAACTCGAAAAATTAGAATATCATGCAAAAGTTCATTTATTTCAGTAATGCAACTTAAAAAGTGAAACTAATATATGAGATAGACTCATTACATGCAAAGCAAGATAGTTCAAGCCATGATTTGCCATAATTGTGATGATTATGGCTTACAGCTCATTAAAACCCCAAATCCACAATCTCAGAAAATTAGAATATTGTGAAAAGGTGCAATATTCTAGGCTCAAAGTGTCCCATTCTAATCACCTAATTAAGCCATAACACCTGCAAAGGGTTCCTGAGCCTTTAAATGGTCTCTCAGTCTGGTTCAGTAGGAATCACAATCATGGAAAAGACTGCTGACCTGACAGTTGTGCAGAAAATCATCATTGATACCCTCCATAAGGAGGGAAAGCCTCAAAAGGTAATTGCAAAAGAAGTTGGATGTTCCCAAAGTGCTGTATCAAAGCACATGAATAGAAAGTTATGTGGAAGGGAAAAGTGTGGAAGAAAAAGGTGCACAAGCAGCAGGGATGACCACAGCCTGGAGAGGATTGTCAGGAAAAGGCCATTCAAAAGTGTTGGGGACTTTCACAAGGTGTGGACTGAGGCTGGAATCAGTGCATCAAGAGCCACCACACACAGACGGATCCTGGACATGGGCTTCAAATGTCGTCAGAAGTGTCTTACCTGGGCTAAAGAAAAACAGACCTGGTCTGTTGCTCAGTGGTCCAAAGTCCTCTTTACTGATGAGAGCAACTTTTGCATCTCATTTGGAAAGGACCCAGAGTCTGGAGGAAGAATGGAGAGGCACACACTGCAAGATGCTTGAAGTCCAGTGTGAAGTTTCCACAGTCTGTGTTGATTTGGGGAGCCATGTCATCTGCTGGTGTTGGTCCACTGTGCTTCATTAAGGCCAGGGTCAACACAGCTGTCTACCAGGAGATTTTGGAGCACTTCATGCTTCCTTCCACAGACGAGCTTTATGGGGATGCTGACTTCATTTTCCAGCAGGACTTGGCACCTGCCCACACTGCCAAAAGCACCAAAACCTGGTTCAATGACCGTGGGATTACTGTGCTTGATTGGCCAGCAAACTTGCCTGACCTGAATCCCATAGAGAATCTATGGGGCATTGCCAAGAGAAAGATGAGAGACATGAGACCGAACAATGCAGAAGAGCTGAAGGCCACTATTGAAGCATCCTGGTCTTCCATAACACCTCAGCAGTGCCACAGGCTGATAGCTTCCATGCTACACTGCACTGAGGCAGTAATTTCTGCAAAAGGGGCCCAAACCAAGTACTGAGTACATATGCATGCTTATACTTTTCAGAGGTCCGATATTGTTCTATGTACAATCCTTGTTTTATTGATTGCATGTAATATTCTAATTTTCTGAGATTGTGGATTTGGGGTTTTCATGAGCTGTAAGCCATAATCATCACAAATCACAGCTTGAACTATCTTGCTTTGCATGTAATGAGTCTATCTCATATATTAGTTTTACCTTTTAAGTTGCATTACTGAAATAAATGAACTTTTGCATGATATTTTAATTTTTCGAGTTTCACCTGTATATACATCACCAAGCAGCTAAAAAAAGAGGACAGAGACCACTCCCCCTCTTCTGATGACAAATCTACAGAAGGATCTAAAATTTCTCACCAAATTTTTGTATGGAGATTCCCAAGTCATCCAGGTCATGGCTGTCCCAAAGGTGCTTTTTCAAAAGGCAACTGGACTTTTTGTCTTTCCTTGAAGACATGTCACTTCCCATCCAAAGAAGCTTCTACAGTTCTTGAAGAACTGAAGACGCTTCTTACATGAGAAGCGAAATGCTTCAAGGAAGGGGTGGGAAACACCAAGAAAGTCCAGCTGCCTTTTGAAAAAGCATCTTTGGGAGGCTCAGCAGAATAGATTATTTGTTGATAGTCTACTTTTTGCTCACAAGACTATATGATCCTTCACCCTAGGCATGAAAGGGACAAATGCAACACAACAATTTTGAATGTAGAGTTGACATTAGAAAGATCGCTATCAAAATCTGGGGAAGAATCTGCAGAACACCTTGTCCCTGGCTTGAAAGTGGCAACCCTTTGAGAAGAAAAAAACAATAACAGAGATTAAGTTCCTTGCCAAACAGCTGATCAGAAGTTCACAAGAACATTTAACATTTTCTTATGCATTAATTAAGAACCAAACTTCCTTAAGACAGGACATGCCTTAAGATTCTAATGTAATCGAGAATAGTTTTGGTCACCACACTATGAAAAAGATGTTGAGACTCTAGAAAAAGGACAGAGAAGAGCAACCAGGATGATGAGGGGACTGGAGACTAAAACATTCAATGAACAGTTGCAGGAACCGGGCATAGCTAGTCTAGGGAAGAGAAGGACCAGGGGAGACAAGAAAGCAGAGTTCCAATATTGGAGGGGCTGCCCCAGAGAGGAGGAAGGGGTCAAGCTATTTTCCAAGGCACCTGAAGGCCAGACAAGGAATAATGGATGGAAAATGAACAAAGAGAGATTCAACCTAGAAATAAGGAGAAACTTTCTGACCGTGAGAACAATCAACCGATGGAACAGAAGTTGCCTTCGGAAGTTGGGGGAGCTTCATCACTGGAGGCTTTCAAGAAGAAATTGGACTGCCCTCTGTCAAAAATGGTGTAGGATTTGATTGGGCAGGGGGATTGGACTAGATGACGTACAAGGTCCCCTCCAACTCTGTTAATCTGTATTTTTCTGTATTTTCTGATATCTCAGTCACACCTAATATCTATTTCAAGTTGGATCACTTGAGTCTCTCTCTTCTCCTATCAACCTTCTTCTTTAATCTTCTCTCCTCCCACATCCGTCAACAGCACTGCTTACCTATATACATCTCTGTGTGTGCATTTCAGCAGACAAGTATAGGTGGGGTGTATGTTTGTGTGTGCACCTGTATACACACGTAGCTATCTCTGTATCTCCTTTCATAGGCTATGCAAGATAGGGAGGGAGGGAAGGAGAGAGAGGGAGAGAGAGAAGGGAAGGAAGTTGTGGGGGGTCCATCACTGGAGATTTTCAAGAATGGTGTAGGGTCTCCTGCTTGAGCAGGGGGGTGGACTAGAAGATCTCTGAGGTCCCTTCCAACTCTGTTATTCTATGTTTTGGGTAGGTAGGCAGGCAGGCAGGCAGGCAGGCAGGCAGGCAGGCAGGCAGGAAGGAAGGAAGGAAGGAAGGAAGGAAGGAAGGAAGGAAGGGCAAAGGGAGAAGAATCAATGAATGGAAACTAACCAAGGTGTGCACCAACTTAGAAGTAAGGAGAAACTTCCTAACAGTGAGGACAAGTAACCAGTGGGAGGGTTTGCCTCCAGAGGTTGTGGGGGCTCCATCACTGAGGTTTTTAAGAAGAGACTGGACAGCCATTTGTCTAGAATGGTATAGGGTTTCCTGCTTGAACATGAGTTGGATTAGAAGACCACTACGGTCCCTTATTCTATGTTCTTAAAATCTATGGAAATGAAAATGATGGGATTATAACTTCTGCAACTAAATGCATTCCACAGAACCGATGTACCTTCTAAGACAATGTAATAACAATTGTCATTTTTGGAAGAAAAAAAAAAGGCTTTTCTGTGGACAACTATAGAAGCTCATAGGTCTATTGAAACAACCCTTATTTTTTTCAATCCTTACTGCCCTAAGCACGGCTTTTAGCAAAACTCAAAATTAGCTGGCTTTGTTTGTTTGCTCTAATTACAAGACAAAACAAATTATGCTTCTCTCCATGGCAGAGAACAGTAATAAATAATTATTGTGGAATTAATTATGATAGGTTTGGGGGAATATGAAAACCTCTATCTTTTTCCAGGTTAGGGTTAGGATTTTACATATTCCTGTAAGGAGGAATATCTACTGCCACGGATGGCACATTAATTTACATAACCTACTAACCCACTAAATAATCCTGTTCAGATCATCATCTTTTAAACCTCTGAAACCTATTACTTTGATGACATGTTGATAGTTTTCAGCACTAGCTTTTTCATAATTGACTCTGAAATAAGATGAACACTAACAGAAAGAAAAAAAGAATTCAGGGAAGTAAATAATCTATCAATAGAAGACAATATTTTTAGCTCAGGGTTGAATTGTGGGGTCCCTGGTACTCCCTTTTCTTGCAGATGTTGCACTACTAAACTAGGTCACATCATCAGTGCTAGAGGGAGTAGGATTTGCTCTCTATTTATACACTAGTGGCTTGCCTTTCAGTGTTCATGGGAGTGCTTCATTCCTTCTTGCACGGATGATGTGACCTAGTTTGGTAATGAAATGTCTCCTGCTTGAGCAAGTGGTTAGGCTAGAAGACCTTCAAGGTCCCTTCCAACTCACTGTTTTGTTAAATGCTTCTTCCAAATCATTTTTGAAGCTTGTGCAGTGCATTATATATATATATATATATATATATGTTTCGTGATTTTCACGGTAGTAGGATAGAAGTTAGGTTGAATTTGTCCTGGCAAGTTTGCTGACGGCTATCCTGTCATTTTGCTGAGTAGCCCAGTTACTTCCTGGGAAGTGTGATCAGGAAGCTATTTTTCCCTTTAACTTAGAGTTTGATGGGAAAAGAAGCATGATGTTTGTGGAGTTGATGGCAGATTGCTTTTCCTGAGACCTTCAGGAGCTGTGTGTCTCAGCCTTTCAGGTGCCAGGACCATCTGTAATGGGTTGTGATGACCTCTGAGCCTACAACCAGAGTGCCTGGGTGGCTGCCAGCCTGTGCTGTACTCCTGATGCTTTGTTGTGATCTCCTGAGTTCAGATGTTACTCCTGGGTGGAAGGCTGTGAATGCCACATCACAGCCTTCCACCCAGGACACATCACAGAACTCAGGAGATCACAACACAAAACATCAGGAGGTTGCAGCACAGACAACCACCCAGGAGATTGCAGCACCACACCCAGGACATCACAACATAGAACTCAGAAGGTCATCACACAGCCCATTACCCAGGTCGCTAAGAACACAAAAAGGCTGAGAGACACACAGCCAGCACCTCAGCCACAAGGTCTCAGGAAAGCCATCCAATCTGCATACATCAACCCACAAACCAATCAAAAGTAATAAACACATCCAACTCTAGAGTTTAAAAGGGAAAACAGCCAATGCATCACACTTCTCCCAGGAGAACGGCTGAAGACACCAGCCTGAAGATGACGGATGAGATTTCAAACGCTGCCAAGGTATTCTCAATCTTACACGGGACAAGACCCGAATACACCAAGACCTACATATATATATATATATATATATATATATATATATATATATTAAAGAGAGAATAGGAGCTGCCAGATTACATAAAAATAATGTTTTGTTGTTGTCTAAAGTTAGCTATACTGAAAGGAAAAGCACGATGATCTTTAAAAGAAAAATCACCAAGTGTGCAAAGGAGACCCAAAACCAATTGGCCCACCATAGAAAGAGAAACAAGAGAATCAACACATTTGAATTCAGGTATTGGAAAAGCTACTATTTTTTTCCTATATCATCTTTCTTCCCCAATTCCCAGTGTGTTGCAACTTCAAATACCCTGCTAGGGCATTTCATGTTCTCAGTCACTTTGGCTACATTTCTCATTTAGCTGCCTGTAACAATTAACACTTTCACTGACATTCTCTTCAAATAAAATAGCCATCAAAAGGAATATCTAAGCCATCTTCTTTGGGGAGGGAGGGAAAGGAGTAGGGAAGCAGGAAAGGATGCGATGGTGAGGAAGGGAATACTCATTTCCAATGCTCTCCAGTGCTATTTTTTCTGGCTGGAAGGAGGAATTAAAAGGAGCGGAAGGTGAAGCAGAGAGAGAACAGTCTGCAAAATTTCTGCCCTCTCATTACGAGATTAAAAAGGCTTTTGTTGAATCAGGAGATTTGTCAGGGGTTGCTCCAAATAGTTTAATGAGCTAGCTCCAAAGTGTCTCATCTCAAAACCCAAAGACAGGAAGGACTCCCAACAAAGAAAAGCTTAGCCTTTAGCAGACCAAGAAAGTAAGGCTATCTCACGCATGTGAAGAGCCACCCAGGTCATAGTAGAAGATTAGACACAACAACATTCCTTTCTCAAAGAGTCAAGGACATGTTGCCCTGCACCTTGAGGGGAATGTCTGGAAGGATGTCTCCAGTTGGGATGAAGATTTGATTGGGCCATGTAATTGATTGATGGGTGCAGGGGATGGATCTTTGATTTCTCTTTTGGTAAGGGAAAACCCAGAACTCTCAAGATTTGGGTTTCCCAGATGTGCCAATATGACAACTCTAATAAAATGGAACTTTGAGGAAATGCCTGTCTTGGAGTTTATTGGTTTGGAGTTGGTTAGTGGGAATGCTGACACCTTGAGCCATTTGGAACTGGGCCGCAGAAGTGGCAGGCAAGCACGGGCACATTCACATTGCTGCCAGCAGCAGGTGAGTGGCGGCACTCCACTTGTATGAGCAGTGGGTGTGCGTGCCCACTGCACATGCAAATGGAGCTGCACACATGCCCACACACTTCCCCGCCACTTGTGTAAGAGCCATCCCTTCTCTTCCTCCCCCACTGGGTTGTGAAGCTGGAAAGGTTGCAGGAACTCTGCTATAAAGGGAGATAAGGAGATAAGGAGACCGTATGCAGCAGGGGTGTCCAACCTTGGCAACTTTTAAGACTTGTAGACTTCCAACTCCCAGAATTCCCTGGCCGGCATGGTGAACTGTCTGGAGAATTCTGGGAGTTTAAGTCCACAACTCTTAAAAGTTGCCAAGATTGGACTTCCCCATGGTATACCCATTAATGCTAAGTTAATATTTGAATCAAAGGGACATGGTGGTTCAGTGGCTAAGACACTGAGCTTGTCGGCAGTTCGAATCCCTAGCACCGTGTAACAGAGTGAGTTCCCGTTACTTGTGCCAGCTTCTCCAACCAAGCAGTTTGAAAGCATGTAAAAATGAGAGTAGAAAAATAGGGAGCACTTTGGTGGGAAGGGAACAGTGTTCCGTGCGCCTTCGGCATTCAGTCATGCCGGCCACATGACCACGGAGACGTCTTCGGACAGCTCTGGCTCTCTTTGTAATGGAGATGAGCACCACCCCCTAGAGCCAGAAATGACTAGCACTATGTGTGAGGGAAACCTTTACCTTCATATTTGAATCAAAATTTTTACCTATTGCACTTCTGTGACTCCTTTTAATCTCACTTGTTCCATGGGGAGAGAGTCATATAAATATTTGAATAAACATGGACACTTGAGTTTTTAATCTCAAAGGTGAATTATTCTACTGCTGTAGACAAACAAAAGGGCGCAAACGATATTATCCTAATCGTGCACTAAAACAGAAGTAAGGCAGTAAGTAACACTAAGTCTACACTGGAGTTACACACTCATCGTTCTTGAGAATTTATACAGCTAGCAAGGGCTGCTGAAACCTGCTATCCGAAAGTATCCTACAGACTTCAAAAAGCAGAGATGTTTTAAATAAAATATACCTGTCCCTTATTCAAAACCGATTCTGAAGCTGGTTTTATTTATTTAATTTTATTTTTTAAATTTGATTTTTATAGAACGGAACACAGGCTGTGTTTGAAAAGCCCAAAGCTTCAGCTTTTCTAGGGATGAATATATCCCATTGTGCTTGGAAGAACGACCCAAGAGTACACAGAAATAGGCTTGGATGATTTCAGCCATAACAATGGAAACAAAAGTAGAGCGTAATCCAGAGGAATTCTGTGAGAAGGGAGAAATATTTCTCGGTATTTCTTCTTCGAGTGGAACAAGACCCAAAAACATGTTGGGATCCCTTCCTTTTGAATGAATATCCCACCGTAAACCGTGCGAGATTCCGAAACCTATGATATCCTGTGTGGGGTTTGGGGAAAAATAAATAATTTTTTTAAAAAAATTGAACACAGCAATCTGCTGACTATGTACTTTAAATTCAAGCAATACTGTAAACAAAGATCTTTTGTCTCACACAGGCAGAGACACAGCGGTTGAACCAGTTGGCCGCAGAGCGGAAGGCTAAGTTTGAAAAAAAAAAGAAAGGAAAACTTGCTGTGATTGTAGTAACTAATTAGAAGGTGGGTGTAGAATTACTCATAAGCCATCCCAAATGAGAGTAGAATTGAACCTTGTAGGCATACTGTATATAGAGTCCTCAACTTACAAAAGGGACCGTTCAAAATTACAAAGGCACTGAACAAAAGTGACTTGTGTCCATTTTTCACACTTAATGACCACTATTACCATTCCCATAACACTGTCAAACTATTTAGTAAGACTGTATTACTATTATTCTTCTCATCCTTCCTATTCCCTATCTCTTCCCACTTATGACTATAACCGCTCTTTTGTATCTTTTACAATTTATATTGTTTTATTTGTTTCCTAGTATGATTTGATTGCTTATTAGTAACCTATGACTAAGTATTGTATCTTATGATTCTTGACAAATGTATTTTTATTTTATTTTTTCTTATGTACACTGAGAGCTTATGCACCAAAACAAATTCCTTGTGTGTCCAATCACACTTAATAATAAAGAATCTATCTATTCCATTCTATTCCATTCTATTCCATATTTTCTATTCTATTCTATTTCTATTCTATTTCTATTCTATTTGTATTTCTATTTCTATTTCTAATTCTAATTCTATTCCATTCCATATTTTCTATTCCATTCTATTCTATTTTATTCTATTCTATTCTAATTCCATATTCTATTCCATTCCATTCCATTCTTCATTATTCTATTCTATTCTATTCTATTCTATTCTATTCTATTCTACTCTACTCTACTCTACTCTACTCTACTCTATTTTATTCCGTTCCATTCTATATTCTGTTCCATTCTATATTCTGTTCCATTCCGTTCCATTCCATTCCATTTTTTCCATTCTGTTATGTATGCAGGTTTAAAGTCACTGGTTTAGTTTGAACTGTTCTTGTAAAATGTAAGAAATGATTGGTTTAAAAAGTGCGGGAAAACCCTGCACTCTGATTGGCTGGCAACCGCGCTGCTGGCTATAAGCAGCCGCAGCCCAGTGGGTCCGTTCTGAGCTGTAGTCACTAATAAACAAAGAGCTTGAAGCACTCCTCTGTCTCTTCATGCAAACTTAACACTGGCGACGAAGGTGGGATCTCCCAAGAAGAAGGCAACGTGGAACAGAAGAAGAGAGAGATGGCTGCCTGAACACCCCCAGCCCCTTTCGATCCGATGGCAGAAGACTGGGAGTCGTATGCAGATCGCTTCCAAATGTATCTGAAGGAAACGATCTCCGACATTTCGAGAAGCGAAGAGGGCGGTCTTTCATGCACTGCGGTCCGGCAGTTTTCAAGATGGTGAAGGCATTGGCAGGAGCTGCAGACGCGGAAGGTAATGGAATGGCCTGACTTAGAAAAGTTACCCATTCCCTGACAAGTATCGCCTCATTAAGAGACACGAGTTTTACCGTCGATCAAGGGAAAGCGAAAACGTAAATGACTTCGTGGCAAGTTTAAGAGACATTGGGGTGCATGAATTTAACAATTTAGAAGAGGCCATGCGTGATCGATTTGTTCTGGGCCTTAAAGACAAGGTGCTTCAGAGCAAGTTATTACTAAGACCTAAGATCACGCTGAAGGAAGCAATAGAAGGCCTCTTCAGCAGAAGCTAAGTCCTCAGCAGCAGCCATGAAGAAAATCAACAAGCCACAAGCCATCCTGATGTGGAAAAGTCCACAACAACTCATTGTGAGCAAATAGATTCTGAGTCAGACTGTAGTGAGGTGGAGGAAGGAATTTACAGACTCAGAATGGAGAGGAAAAAGAAAGACCTGGGAAGAAAGAGGCAAGATTTCTACTGCAGAGGTGTGGGGGAAGCCACCCCACACTGAATGCAAGTTTTAGACACCATTTGCCTGTTGTGAAAAAGAGGACACCTAGCAAGAGTCTGCAAATCATCCAGAACTCCACCCAACAGAAGAAAGTTTGCTACAAGCACAAAGAATTCAAGCCAACAATTTCAGTGAGAAAATGGGCAGCACAGAAGCAAATGGGAAGAATGAAACTCATCAAACAGTCACCATTGGTCATTCATCACCCTTAAGAAGTAGAAAAGTGCATGTCAAGGTACTTATTGAAGGAAGGCCTGCCAAATGGAAGTGGACTCAGGCTCATACCTATCTATGGTGTCATGGGACACTATTCACAGACTTCTTCCCAACATCCAGAAGAAGCACTTCAAGAAGCAAGCATTGACTCTTAAAGACTACCAAGGGAACAAGATTCCAGTAGTTGGAACAAGAGAATTCAACGTGAAGTTCAAGGGCCACCCAACGCCTACCACTGACCATCGTGGACAAGGACCGCCAAGTCTGCTGGGCCTTGAGTGGTTCAACCCGCTGGGCATCGAGGAGACTGACATCAATCACGTGAGCAACACTGAGTGGGAAGAGGCCTTGAAGTCTGAGTTTCCAGAGGTCTTCAGCAACGGATTAGGCAAGTACTTGGGGACCCTATCTCCTTTAACCTAGATCCCAAGGTACAACCAATCCGTTTAAAACCCAGAAGGGTCCCATTTGCCTTAAAGGAAAAATTGATGCACAATTAGATAAACTAATAGCCCAAGGGGTTTAGAGCCCACTGATCACTCCAGGTGGGAGACACCCATAGTCACACCAAAGGCTGATGGGTCAGTGAGAATCTGTGGAGACTACAAGGGGACATTGAACCATGCTACAACAGAGCGCATATCCAGTTCCAGTAGTGCATCATTTATTACATTCTGGAGGGGGCACAGTTTTTGCCAAGTTGGACCTGGCACAGGCATATCAACAATTAACAGTTGATGATGCCACTGCTGAAGCCCAAACCATTGTAACCCATAGAGGTGCTTTCAAATGCAAAAGGTTGCAGTTTGAGTAAGTGTGGCACCAGGCATCTTCCAAAGCCTTATGGAAAGAATGTTACAAGGATTGCCAGGGTGGTGCCCTATTTTGATGATGTTTTATTTCTGCTGAAAATGACACTCAGTTACACGAGAGACTCAGGGAAGTCTTAACCAGATTCAAAAAGCGGGTTAAAAGTCAAATAAGAAAAATGCACACTTAGAACAGATAAATCCACCCCACAGAAGCAAAGGTTCAGGCAATCAAAGAAGTCCCCAGGCCAAAATGCAAAACAGATCTGCAAGCATTTTTGGGACTCATTAACTTTTATCATATGTTTCTATCTCAGAAGGCAACTATTGCAGAACCCCTACATAGGTTGCTGGACAAGAAATCTGTTTGAGTCTGGAGGAGGAAGGACAAGCTGCATTAATATCAAGAGACAAATCACGTCTGATGCTGTGCTGATACAGTTCTCTGAGAATCTTCCTGTTGTTCTGACTTGTGATGCCTCCCCTTTTGGAGTGAGGGGTGGGTATTGAGCCATATGCTTCCCAGCAGGAGGGAAGCTCATATTGCATTTTACTCTCAGACTTGACTAAAGCAGAGAGGAACTACAGCCAACTGGACAAGGAAGCCTTGGCAATTGTAGCAGCTGTCAAGAAATTCCATGAGTATTTATATGGGAGAACATTTACTGTTGTCACAGATCACAAACCTCTTTTAGGCATTGTGGCAGGGACAAACCAACGCCACGATCCTGTCACCAAGAATGCTGAGATGGACTGAATTTCTTGCTGCTTATTCATACAAACTGATCCACAGACCTGGTAAAGACATTGGGCATGCAGATGCTTTGAGTCGCTGCCCACTTCCTTCACACATTGAGGACCCTGTTCCTGAGACTCACACCTTTTTCTAGAAACTGTTGCCAAGCTTCCAGTACATGCTGCTCAAATTGCCAGAGACTGCCAAAGACACTTTATTGGCTCCTGTTATAGGCTGGATTAAGGAAATTGGCCATCAAGATCTACCTTCCAACCTTTCAAATCCAGGCAAACTGAATTATCTGTATTAAGAGGATGTATTTTGTGGGGTAACAGGGTGGTTATTCCTGCAAAACTACAAAAGAGGTTTTGGAAATGTTACATGAGGGTCATCCGAATTGTCAGAATGAAGGGATTGGCCAGGAGTTATGTATGGTGGCCAGGTATTGACAAAATGGTTGAAAACTGGGTTGCATCTTGTCCCAACTGTCAGGTAGTCAGGCCTGCCCCACCTCTTGCCCCCACACAGGAATGGGAATGTCCTAGGGGCCCATGGTCCAGGATTCACATTGATTTTGCTGGCCCTACCAGAGGGCACTTTCCTTATTATAGTTGATGCATATTCCAAATGGCTAGAGGTTATCCCTATGGCATCCACCACAACTGAAGCTGTCATCAAACAGCTTAAAAGCTTTTGTAACTCACGGTTACCTGATGTGCTTGTTTCTGACAATGGCCCTCAATTTACATCCAACCTTTTGAATCATATCTAGCACAACAGGGTATCAGACATGCCCTGACAGCCCCTGGGCATCCTTCAGCTAACGGCCGGGCTGAACGATGGTACGATTTACCAAGGAAAAACTTCAGCAATTGGGTCCAGGGGATATCACTGAGAGTTGAAAACTTCTCAGTGTTCAGCATATCACTCCCAACCCTCAACTAATTTGTCCCCAGCTGAATTGTTGATGGGTAGGAAACTCAGGTCTCCCTTGACCGCCCATCCCACTTACGCACCCAACGCACCACTAGATTCCACTAGCAAATTGCACATTCACTGTGGGTGATTCTGTTTATGCTAAGAACCTTATGGGTGAACCATTATGGATTCCTGCTGAGATAACCCAAATCACAGGCCCCAGGTCTTACAGGGTACAAACGAGGATGGTGTCCTCTGGAGCAGGCACATTGATCAGTTAAGATCCAGATTGCCTCAGGAGCATCGCTTTTGCTCCTCTCTGGTTCCCATACCTACTGCCTCTTCTAGGGGAAGGGAGGATCATGAGTGTAATCAGCAAGCAAGAATCAACCCCATGTGTAACGAAACACGACAGGAACCATCCCAAAACCTGTCACAATACCAACAACCATTTTCACAAATGGAAGATTGCACATCACTACCTGATTTAGGTGCTGACATTGGGTTGGAGATGGATTGGGAGGAGAGACCAGGTTGTAGTAACCAAACAGGTTCTACCATTACTGTAAGTCCTAGTAAGGAAATGTCAGCAGACACATTTCCTCCCTCACAAGGTGAGAACCTTAAAACATCTGAACCACGAGGTCTCAACGCATACGTAAGAGCCCCACCTATTTAAAAGAATACATTAGATAGGCTGGGGTTTGAGTATGGACTGAACCTAGTGGGAGGGGTGTTATGTATGCAGGTTTAAAGTCATTGGTTTAGTTTGAACTGTTCTTGTAAAATGTAAGAAATGATTTTTAAAAGTGCGGAAACCCCTGCACTCTGATTGGCTGGCAACCGCGGCTGCTGGCTATAAGTAGCAGCCGCAGCCCAGCCAAAGTGGGTCCGTTCTGAGCTGTAGTCACTAATAAACAAAGAGCTTGAAGCACCTGTCTCTTCATGCAAACACATTCCATTCCATTTTTCTATTTCTGTTCTATTCTATTCTATTCTTATTCTCATTCTATTTCTATTCTATTCTCATTCTTCATTCCATTATTCTATCCATTCCATTCCATTCCCTGGCCCTATTCCTATTCTATTCTATTCTATCTTCATTCCATTATTCTAATCCATCTCATATTTCTGTTCTGGTTCTGTCTGCCTCGCCTGTTCCACTCTACTCCATATTCTATTCCCTATTCCATTCCATTCCATATTTTCTATTCTATTCTTTTCCAGTGTCCCCATGGTCATGTGGATCAAAATTCAGATGCTTGGCAACTGACTCAGATTTATGATGGTTGCAGTGTCCCCCAGGGTCAGGTGATCCCCTTAATTGCAAACCGCATGATGAGCCAGTCATGTGGAAACCAGATTCCCTTAACAAATTGCCACTAATTTAACAAAGGTATGTTTCACTTAACAGCTAAAGCCAGAATGGTCGCAAAATGGGCAAAAACTCACTTAACAATGTCTCATTTAACAACAGAGATGGTGGGCTCAATTCAAAGTCCATACTGTAAGTGGAGGATCACCATGCCAGGACCGCGGCAATGCTGGGTTCATTAGGTTATCCATCTAAATTCAGACAAGACACACCAGCCCTCCCTGTTAGGCAGGCACTGCAACTCTTACCAAATTAATCGTGAAGCCTTTATGATAAAACAAATTGGGAGTTTGTTTGTAAGCAAAGTTTTTCCCATTGGTTTACATGATTTCTAAAACAGCCAGTCTTGGCCTCTTGCAACTCTTTTGTAGCTAACACATTACAACCAGGAAAATGACAACAGCCACAGTAATTAAAGAAGAGATTATAACCACAATTCCCATGGCATCAAACAAGTTCTACCCTGTTTGACTTTAAAATTTTAAATAAGGAATTAAGGGACGACTTTAAATTTTTAATTCGGTGTTTTAATGGGATAGGAGGAGGGTGGGGGTGGAGGGGTCTTCTTGCAGCCTGCATGTGGGGGGGGGGAGGGTGGGGGGCCGGGGGCCCCGGGGCGTGAGGCGGGGACCGCGATTCCCAGGGTGGTCGGGATTGGCAGGAGACGTCGAGGCATAGGACCATATGTGTCGGGAGCGCGTACCCGCCATCTTTGTGCGGTGGTGCGCCCGATTCTATGGCTCCTCCCTAGGGGCATCGGAAGTGGGACCCCTGGGCTTAGGTTGGTGTATTTTAATGCCAGGTCCGTGGCTAATAAGTCCTCCCTCCCCTGTGAGATCATTGAGAAGGAGGCTGCGGACCTGGCCTGTATCACCGAAACCTGGTTGGGCCCGGGAGGGAGGTATCCTCTGTTGATTTGTGCCCTCCAGGTTTCCGGTTTTGCACAGACCACGGCCCAGGGTAGGGGTGGTGGGGTGGCTGTGGTTATCGGGAGACCCTGTTTCAAGGGAGGTCTCTGTTTCAGAGATAG
>CM019151.1:91201855-91257922 GCA_009733165.1 Naja naja
CTTCAAGATCTACCTTAACTTAGCCCAACCTTTCAAATCCAGGCAAACTGAATTATCTGTATTAAGAAGATGTATTTTGTGGGGTAACAGGGTGGTTATTCCTGCAAAACTACAAAAAGAGGTTTTGGAAATGTTACATGAGGGTCATCGGGAATTGTCAGAATGAAGGGATTGGCCAGGAGTTATGTATGGTGGCCAGGTATTGACAAAATGGTTGAAAACTGGGTTGCATCTTGTCCCAACTGTCAGGTAGTCAGGCCTGCCCCACCTCTTGCCCCCACACAGGAATGGGAATGTCCTAGGGGCCCATGGTCCAGGATTCACATTGATTTTGCTGGCCCTACCAGAGGGCACACTTTCCTTATTATAGTTGATGCATATTCCAAATGGCTAGAGGTTATCCCTATGGCATCCACCACAACTGAAGCTGTCATCAAACAGCTTAAAAAGCTTTTGTAACTCACGGGTTACCTGATGTGCTTGTTTCTGACAATGGCCCTCAATTTACATCCAACCTTTTGAATCATATCTAGCACAACAGGGTATCAGACATGCCCTGACAGCCCCTGGGCATCCTTCAGCTACTGGCTGGGCGTATGAGTACGATTTACCAAGGAAAAACTTCAGCAATTGGGTCAGGGGATATCACTGAGAGTTGAAAAACTTCTCAGTGTTCAGCATATCACTCAACCCCTCAACTAATTTGTCCCCAGCTGAATTGTTGATGGGTAGGAAACTCAGGTCTCCCTTGACGCCTTCATCCCACTGCACCCAGCACCACTAGATTCCACTAGCAAAATTAGCACTTTCACTGTGGGTGATTCTGTTTATGCTAAGAACCTCATGGGTGAACCATTATGGATTCCTGCTGAGATAACCCAAATCACAGGCCCTAGGTCTTACAGGGTACAAACGGAGGATGGTGTCCTCTGGAGCAGGCACATTGATCAGTTAAGATCCAGATTGCCTCAGGAGCATCGCTTTTGCTCCTCTCTGGTTCCCATGCCTACTGCCTCTTCTAGGGGAAGGGGAGGATCATGAGTGTAATCAGCAAGCAAGAATCAACCCCATGTGTAGCGAGCTAACAGACAGGAACCATCCCAAAACCTGTCACAATACCAACAACCATTTTCACAAATGGAAGATTGCACATCACTACCTGATTTAGGTGCTGACATTGGGTTGGAGATGGATTGGGAGGAGAGACCAGGTTGTAGTAACCAAACAGGTTCTACCATTACTGTAAGTCCTAGTAAGGAAATGTCAGCAGACACATTTCCTCCCTCACAAGGTGAGAACCTTAAAACATCTGAACCACGTAGGTCTCCAGCGTGCGTAAGAGCCCCACCTATTTAAAAGAATACATTAGATAGGCTGGGGTTTGAGTATGGACTGAACCTAGTGGGGAGGGTGTTATGTATGCAGGTTTAAAGTAATTGGTTTAGTTTGAACTGTTCTTGTAAAATGTAAGAAATGATTGGTTTAAAAGTCGGAAAACCCTGCACTCTGATTGGCTGGCAACTGCGGCTGCTGGCTATAAGTAGCAGCCAGGCCAATGTCCGTTCTGAGCTGTAGTCACTAATAAACAAAGAGCTTGAAGCACTCCGCGTCTGTCTCTTCATGCAAACACATTCCATTCCATTTTTTCTATTCTGTTCTATTCTATTCTATTCTATTCTATTCTATTCTATTCTATTCTATTCTTCATTCCATTATTCTATCCATTCCATTCCATTCCTATTCTATTCTATTCTATTCTATTCTATTCCATTCCATATTTTCTGTTCTGTTCTGTTCCGTTCCGTTCTGTTCCACTCTACTCCATATTCTTATTCCCTATTCCATTCCATTCCATATTTTCTATTCTATTCTTTTCCAGTGTCCCCATGGTCATGTGATCAAAATTCAGATGCTTGGCAACTGACTCGTATTTATGATGGTTGCAGTGTCCCAGGGTCAGGTGATCCCCTTAATTGCAACCGTATGATGAGCCAAGTCAATGTGGAAATCCAGATTCCCTTAACAACTGGGTTACTAATTTAACAAAGGCAATGTTTCACTTAACAGCGGTGGCCAGAATGGTCGCAAAATGGGGCAAAACTCACTTAACAAATGTCTCATTTAACAACAGAGATGGTGGGCTCAATTGTGCCCATACTGTAAGTGGAGGACTACCCATGCCAGGACCGTGCAATGCTTCGGGTTCAGGTTATCCATCTAAATCTGTATCGCCGCACACACCAGCCCTGTTAGGCAGGCACTGCAACTCTTACCAAATTAATCGTGAAGCCTTTTATGATAAACAAATTGGGAGTTTGTTTGTAAGCAAAGTTTTTTCCCATTGGTTTACATGATTTCTAAAACAGCCAGTCTTGGCCCTTGCAACTCTTTTGTGTAGCTAACACAATTACAACCAGGAAATGACAAACAGCCACAGTAATTAAAGAAGAGATTATAACCACAATTCCCATGGCATTCAACAAGTTCTACCCTGCTTGACTTTAAAAATTTTAAATAAGGAATTAAGGGACGACTTTTAAATTTTTTAATTCGGTGTTTTAATGGGATAGGGAGGAGGGTGGGGGTGGAGGGGTCTTCTTGCAGCTTCGGTGCATGGTGGGGGAGGGGTTGGGGGCGGCGGGGCCAGGGTGGGGGCTTGATTCCCAGGAGTGGTCGGGATTGGCAGGAGGCGTCGAGGCATAGGACCATATGTGTGGGGGGCGTACCATCTTTGTGCGGTGGCGCTCCGACCCTATGGCCTCCTCCCTAGGGGCATCCGGAAGTGGGACCCCTGGGCTTAGGTTGGTGTATTTTAATGCCAGGTCCGTGGCTAATAAGTCCTCCCTCCCCTGTGAGATCATTGAGAAGGAGGCTGCGGACCTGGCCTGTATCACCGAAACCTGGTTGGGCCGGAGGAGGTATCCCTCTGGTTGATTTGTGCCCTCCAGGTTTCGGGTTTCACCGACCGGGCCCAGGGTAGGGGTGGTGGGGTGGCTGTGGTTATTCGGGAGACCCTGTTTCCAAGGGAGGTCTCTGTTTCAGAGATAGGCGGGAGTGAGACCCTCCTTGTGAGGTGGGGGCCTAATGGTTGGGTGGGCTTGCTGCTCGCATACCTTTCCCCCAGCTGTGTGACAGTGGCCCTGCCTGGGCTTCTCAATCTCCTCTCAGGGTTGGCGGTGGAGTTCTCGGACCTTATGGTCTTGGGGGACTTCAATCTGCCTTCCTGGGGCGTCGGGTTTGGCCCAGGAATTCATGGCTTCTATGGAAGCCATGGGCCTGACCCAGTTGATTCAAGGCCCGACTCACGAGAAATACTCTTGACCTAGTTTTTGTCTCTGAACAGTGGCATAGTGACAGAGGGCAAGCCATTTTTACGGCGTTGCCTGTTCCATGGTCTGATCACTATCTCTTACGGCTGGTCTTCCAACAGGCTGCCCCCCACTGCTGGGATGAGGAGCCACCTAGATGGTTCTGCCCCAGACTCCTGATGGACCCTGAGAGGTTCCAGGTGGAACTGGGGTCTTTTCCCTCTTCCCTTGCCCACAGCTCTGCCGAGGATCTGGCGGCTGCCTGGCAACAGGCTGCGTCGGATGCCCTCGACAGGGTTGTCCCCATGCGTCCCCTTACACACCGTGGATCCCGGATGGCTCCTTGGTATACCGAGGAGCTCCGGGGAGATGGCGTCGAAGGGGTTTAGAGAGCAGGTGGAGGTCCACCCGCTCCCAATCCGATCGAGCCCAGCTAAGAGCCCATATTAGGACTTACCTGGTAGCTATGAGAGCAGTGAGAAGGTCCTATCTCTCCGCCCTCATAGCGTCCGAGAATCTTCCAGCCGCTGTTTGGGCTATCCGCTCTCTCCCTTCGTATGGGGAGGGTGGACCCGTTAATGAGGAAAGGGCTGAGGAGTTTGGTCAATATCTGTCGGATAAGATCGCTCGGATCTGGGGCGGGTTGTCCTCTGATTTGCAGTGGTCTGAGGAATGGGATACAAGCAGTCTGGCCAGTGAGATCTGGGATGAGTTCGATCCTGTTTCCGAGGATGAAGTGGACAGGATTATGCGGTGTCTGAGTTCCACCACATGTTTGTTGGACCCGTGTCCCTCCTGGCTGGCTTATGCCGCCAGGGAGGCCACCTGCAGTTGGCTCCGGGCAGTTGTCAATGCTTCGCTAAGGGAGGGTGTTTTTCCCTCTGCCTTGAAGGAGGCGGTGGGGAGACCCCTCCTGAAGAAGCCTGCCCTGGACCCGACCATGTTAGACAACTTTCGTCCAGTCTCCAACCTTCACTTTTTGGCAAAGGTTGTTGAGAGTGTGGTGGCTCAGCAGTTTCCACTTTTCCTGGATGAGCGGACTACCTGGATCCGTATCAATGGGCTTCGACCCGTTACAGCACAGAGACGACATTGGTTGCGCTGATGGATGATCTCTGGAGGGCTCGGGACAGGGGTTTTTCCTCTGTCTGGTCCTATTAGACCTCTCAGCGGCTGTCGATACCATCGACCATGGTATCCTTTTGTGGCTCCTCGGGGGGTTGGGAGTGGGGGGCACTGTTCTTCAGTGGTTCACCTCCTACCTCTCGGCTGATGCAATCGGTGTTGGTGGGGGGGTTGAGGTCGAACCCGAGGGTGCTCTCTTGTGGGGTCCCTCAGGGGTCAGTCCTCTCCCCTCTTTTATTTAACATCTACATGAAGCCGCTGGGTGAGATCATCCGTGGTTTTGGGGTGAGATTCCATCAATGCGGATGATACCCAGCTGTACATCTCCACCCCAAACCAGATCAGTGATGCCCTCTCCCTGACCCGGTGTTTGGATGCGATGGGATTTGGATGGCGGGAACATGCTTCGACTCAACCCAGCCAAGACTGAGTGGCTGTGCATACTGGCATCTCGGCCCAGTCAGGAATATCCATCTTTGGCCGTAGGGGAGAGGTGTTGCCCCTGTGGATAGGCACGGAATCTGGGGTCCTCCTGGATGTACAGCTCCGGTTGGAGGAGCAGGTGGGGGCTGTTGCCAGGGGGGCCTTTGCCCAGTTCCGCCTTGTTCGTCAGCTTAGCCCATTTCTGGACCGAGATGCCCTGCGCAGTCACTCATGCCCTTGTTACCTCTAGACTTCGACTACTGCAACGCTCTCTATTTAGGACTGCCCTTGCATACCATCCGGAGATTGTAGCTGGTGCAGAATGCAGCGGCGCGGGTGGTGATGGGAGTTTCCCGATTCTCCCATGTTACCCCCTCCTGTGCTGCTTGCATTGGTTGCCGGTTGCACTCCAGGTGAGATTCAAGGTTTTGGTTTTAACATACAAAGTCCTGCATGACATGGGTCCTCAATATTTAAGGGAGCGTCTTCTGCCGATATCGAATGCCGGCCGCCCTGTGCAAGCACATAAGCAAGGACTCCTCGGGGTCCCATCGGCAGGCCAATGCCGGCTGGTGGTCCCCTGGCGGCAAGCCTATTCTGTCACGGCCCCTGACCTTTGGAACCAACTGCCCTTGGGGCTCCGCCTGGCCCCTGACCTCCGCACCTTCCACCGTGATTTAAAGACCTGGTTGTTTGACCAACCTGCGCTGTGACCCCTTCCTAGGGGGATAGATTTTTAATGTTAATTATTGTAAATTTAGTTTTTAGTATTTGGGCTTGTAAATTAGTTTAATTGTTTTTTAAGTATTTATTGTCTCTGTTTTTTAGTTGTAAGCCGCCCCGAGTCTTCGGAGATGGGGTGGCATACAGGTTCAAATAATAAATAAATAAATAAATAAATAAATAAATAAATAAATAAATAAAGTTCCCTTAATCAACAGAAAAAACTGTTACGTTAGAAAGAGGAACTTCAGGGAACTGGCTAATTAATGAGTTGCCAATATTATTATTATTATTATTATTAATATTAACACCCCTTTGCCCATTATTATTTTTTGTTATACCTCATAGTTTTAAATGTTTTTAAACTTTTTTATTCGCAATAATAATAGCAATAGCCCTTAAACTTATATACTGCTTTACAGTGCTTTACATCCCTCTAAGCAGTTTACAGAGTCAGCTTATGGCACCCAACAACCTGGGTCCTCGTTTTACTGACCTCAGAAGGACGGAAGGCTGAGTCAACTTTGAGCCTGGTAAGATTCAAACTGCCAAATTGCAGGCAGCCAGCTGTCAGCAGAAGTAGCCTGCAGTAATGCACTCTAAGCACTGTACCCTCACAGCTCTTATGAACAATAATCATTGTTATGATGACTCCTCCTCCAGTCATGTTAGCTCAGGAATTCTGGGAATTGGAAGTCCACAAGACTTAAACTTGCCAAATTTGAAGACCAAGTTTGAAGGCCCTTGCACTAGATGTTTTCGTCCTCTCTGCATACTAATTATTTCAACAATTTAAAGCTTTACTTCATTTGTGGATGTAATGGAGAGGCTATAACACTTGAGCTGGTGCTGTTTATCACTGTAGTTATTATTTCTCTTAATGACTAATGCAGCCACTGGTCACGTAAATACATCCTGCAGGATTTGGCAATGGTGGTTTACAACTCACAGCGTAACCACTGTCACCCGAGAAGTAGGAGAATCAAATGTTTATTTATTAGTTTCCTGGGATGTAGACATTTGTCCAGAATTGCTAAATTGTTCCCAGAAAAACAGAGGATGGAGAGTTGCTTCCCTAAAGAAGAACAAACCTAAGAAGAACAAATACATACGTGGCTAGAAAAAATGACGAAAACAATATATAGATTTCAAATCAGAATTGTTTTTACTAGGTATCACATCAGAAGACAAAAGGACAATATATTTAATATTACATGTTTTGACTGCAGTAAGAATTGTTTATGCGCAACAGTGGGAGAACAAAAACACCCGAGAGTATGAGACAGCAAGGAAGATACTAGACTGTGCGGAAATGGACAGACTAACACTAAAAATAAAAGATAAAGGAGATACAGAATACTATTTAACGTGGAATAGGTTTTATCAATGGCTAGAAACACAAGGTAGAAGTTGGAAGGTGAAAGAATCAGGTGAGGGGGACTTGGAAAGAGATACTACCTGTATTATCGATAGAAGAATGTAAATATTAGAATGATAGAGGAGTTGACATATAATATGAGGGTCAGAAATTTTTGTACATAAATTTGCATATATGCTATTTTGTTTTTTTTACTTCTGTTTTATGGCAATTAGAATGCCATGGCCAATTACACTGTATTCAATATATTTATACGTAAACAATAAAAAATATTGTCAGCGTTCCAGCAAACCTCCATTCCAACCAATAACTCCAAGGCAAACGTCAAAAGTTCCTTTTGTTTTTTGAATAGTAACTGGCACATCTGTGGAATCCCGAATCTGAACGTTCTGGGCTTCCTTGCAATAAGTAAAAACTACAAATCCATCCCCTGCCCCCATCACACGGTCTAATCACCATCCGGCCCAAAGTAAGACTTCCTTTTCACTATGCACAACACTATCTGACCTTGAATCAGAAAAAGAATTTTATTATGTCTAACTAGATATACTGCAATGGATCCCCCCCCTCCCACTTTCCCAGGCTCAGTTGTGGCAGCGTGGGCGCATCGGATCTCAATATGGCTTCCAAAGCTGACAAATATATTCAAAAATAAAAATGAACAAGTCTAAGTAACGTTTGATGCCTCAAGTCAGATTT
The DNA here is from genome assembly GCA_009733165.1 of Naja naja. Classification (NCBI taxonomy): domain Eukaryota; kingdom Metazoa; phylum Chordata; class Lepidosauria; order Squamata; family Elapidae; genus Naja; species Naja naja. The sequence continues at coordinate 91,209,512 of CM019151.1, forward strand.
CTACGAAAGAAAAGCCAGTGCCAGTTTAATGGTTTAGTGGGTAAGGCACCAGGGTACAAAGCGGGAGACGGTGGGAGTTCTAGTACCGCCTTAGCCATGAAAGCCGGCTGAGTGATTTTGGGCCAGTCACTCTCTCTCAGCCCAACCTGCCTCACAGGGTTGTTGTCCTGGGGGAATATAAGAGGAAGAAAGACATGTTGGATACTTTTGGCCCCTCAGCTTATTTGTAAAAATAATAAAGCTATAATAATAATACATTTAAAAAAACGGCTGCCACAAAGAAGATGGAGTCAGGCTCCAAAGCACCTGAAGGCTGGTTGGAAATTAATCAAGGAGAGAAGCATTTTGGAATTAAGGAGAAATTTCCTGACAGTGAGAACAATTTAACACTCTTCTGTACACAATCAAATTCCCTACACTACTAGGCTCAAAATTCTTGGTTTGGATAACCTGGAACTGCATCACTCGCAGTAGACTTAGGTTGAACTTTCAATGTCATTGAACACATGTGTTGCATTGACAATAAACATTTGATTGATTGGTATTGCATACAAAATTGTATGTAGTAATGTTTTACCTGTAAACAACTTTTTTCTGTTTTAATCGCAATAATAGGCATGCGAACTGCCATTTTAAACTCATTCTAAACTTGACTGTTAAAAATTCAATTTTTGAAATAGAAAATGTAATTGATTATATAAAGGATATAAGAAAACAGAGAATACTATAAACCAGAAAGGATTATATTGTAAAGTAAAGTATTTGTAATGAGATTATTATATGATTAAAAAGGAGGGGAATGAAATTCAATAAAATCTCATAGGTAAACTTTGGCTAAGTGGCAACAAAGAGAAAAAATAAAATGGTTTATATGAATATTACTGGAATAAATGTAAGATTTATTGTAGATTGGGGGACATACCATGAGGATCCTAAACATATTGGTTTTATCTTATTTTTATTCTTTTTTGTTTGTTTATTATATATTGGCTTTGAGAAAGTTAATGAAGATAATGTAAAATAAAATAGGTGTTAAGCTGGAAATGGAAATAATAGGGGATAGAGTGGAAAATATATGTGAGGATGAATTGTTTTTGATATTGAATTAATGAATTGAAATATGAAGTGAGAACTTACTCAAAAATCAGTGGAATAGATAATGATTTGATATGAAATTAGATAAGAAAGTTGGAAATGTAATTATGACTATGTATGTATGAATGTTGTAACCTGGAACCACGTTACTTACTTGAAGAGATGTGTAAAAAATAAAAAATAAAAAAACTTTTTAAAAATCAATTTTTGTAATAGAGTTGTCGAAGTCTGGAACACTTTACCTGATTCAGTTGTCTCAGCTACAAATTTTCACAGTTTTAGTCACAAATTGACTTCTGTGGACCTCACTTCCTATTTAAGAGGTCCGTAAAGGGGGAGAGCATAAGAGCACTAATGTGCCTGTCGTCATTGCTATTTTATTTTTATATAATTCATGTTTTCGTTTTTGTCTGACAAATTATAAATAAAAAATAAAATAAAATAATCAGTGGAATGGCTTGCCACCAGAAATTGTGGGCCCTCCATCACTGGAAGATTGTATAACTAACTAACAGCAAAAGATTCCATATCTCACTTCACTCTTCAGGTCTGCATTCTGGGCAGCTTCCCTGAACGCACCGATGTAGAGCAGCAGAGCGCTAACAAAAAAATGCTCTGCAAACATCTGAACAAGGTTGGCAGTCAATCTGTGTGTGTGTGTGTGTGTGTGTGTGTGTGTGTCAAACCTGCCTGAATCTGTTTTTGTAATCCTCTGCTTGAACAAAAACCAGCTGTATTTCCTGAGTTTCAAGTGAAAACAAGGTAAATGGCATTGGGTGTCTGCTGTAGTTGTGACAGGTTGTTTATATATTCACCGCTACCGGCCAGCTTTTTTGAAGACACTAAGAACCAACAATCAGGTTTACAGTTTAAGGGCCTTCTTATACGTGAATCCCAAGCTGTATTTATTTTCTTTATTTTCTCCAAAAGGAATATTCCCCCCGCCCAAATTTGTAAGGTTTTAACTGTTTAATTAACTCAAATCCTCTTGATCTCCTCCTCCCTCTTCTTCTTCTTCTTCCTCCTCCCCCTCTTCTTTCTTTTCCTTCTTTCCTCTTCTTCCTCTTCCTCCTCCTTTCCTCCTCCTCTCTTCTTCCTCCTCCCTTTCTTTTCCTCCTTCTTCTTTCCTCTTCTTCCTCTTCTTCTTCCTCCTCTTCTTCTTCTTTCTCTTCTTCCTTCTTCTTCTTTTTTCCTCCTCCTCCTTCTCTCCTCTTCCTCCTCCTCCTCCCTCTTCTTCTTCCTCCTCCTCTTCCTTTTCCTCCTTCTTTCCTCCTCCTCCTCTTCTTCTTCCTCCTCTTTCTCTTCCTCCTTCTTCCTCTTCTTCCTTTTCCTCCTCCTCTCCCCTCCCCCTCCTCCTGCCCCTCCCCCCCTCCCCTTCTTCTTCTTCGTCTTCTTCTTCTTCTTCTTCCATATCTAGAACAAACTTTAAAGTGCCAGAATGAGGCCAGCTTCTTGGCTTTGTCATAGCTGACATACCAGCGGATGGGCCGAGCTCTGCGTCTCTCCACATTTACACTGTGTGTTGTTATCCACTAAGGGCCTCCATTTAAGCATGTTGGTTTTACATTTACTCCAACACTCAACCTATTCAGGGCCCTCCAAGTATTACAGGCAGTCCTTGACTTATGACCACCACAAAATTTCTGTTGCTAAGTGGGACATCTAGTAAGTGAACTCTGCCACTACTTTTTGCCACCTTTGGCTTGCCACGGCTGGCAAGCGAATCGCCACAAGTTGTTAAGTGAGCAACATGGTTGTTAAGTGAATCTGGCTTCCATGTGGACTTTTTGCTTGTCAGAAGGTTGCAAAAGGGGATCGCGTGACCCCGGAACACTGCAACTGTCATAAATATGAGCCAGCTGTCAAGAATTTGAATTTCGATCATATGGAGGTAAGTCACTTTTTTCAGTGCCATCATAACTTTGAACGGTCACTAAATAAATGGTTGGAAGTTGAGGGCTACCTGCATAAGGGAGGTCAGCTCCTTTAGCCATATCCTCCTTTAATGTCATTCCTTGCTCGATGGTCCCATCCTCCATCTTTTAATTCTATTTTGTTCTTGGTGTTACCCTCATTACTGTTTAGAATAGAATAGAATAGAATAGAATAGAATAGAACAGAATAGAATAGATATTGGAATGAAGAATAGAGTAGAATACATATTGGAATGAAGAGTAGAGTAGAATAGATATTGGAATGAAGAATAGAGTAGAATATATATTGGAATGAAGAGTAGAGTAGAATAGATATTGGAATGAAGAATAGAGTAGAATATATATTGGAATAAAGAGTAGAGTAGAATAGATATTGGAATGAAGAATAGAGTAGAATAGATATGGAATGAAGAGTAGAGTAGAATAGATATTGGAATGAAGAATAGAGTAGAATAGATATTGGAATGAAGAATAGAGTAGAATAGATATTGGAATGAAGAGTAGAGTAGAATAGATATTGGAATGAAGAGTACAGTAGAGTAGAGTAGAGTAGAATAGAATAGATATTGGAATGAAGAATAGAGTAGAATAGATATTGGAATGAAGAGCAGAGTAGAGTAGATATTGGAATGAAGAATAGAGTAGAATAGATATTGGAATGAAGAGTAGAGTAGAGTAGAGTAGAGTAGAGTAGAGTAGAGTAGAACAGAACAGAACAGAATTTTTTATTGGCCAAGTGTGATTGGACACACAAGGAATTTGTCTTGGTGCAAATGTTCTCAGTGTACATAAAAGAAAAGATACATTCATCAAGAGTCAAGAATCATAAGGGAGAACACTTAATGATAGTCATAGGGTGCAATAAGCAATCAAACCATACTAGGAAACAGTCAATATAAATCATAAGGATACAAGTGACAAAGTTACAGTCATACAGTCACAAATGGGATGGGGATGGGTGATAAGGAGTGATGAGAAGATTAATAGTAATAGTAGTGCACTTAGTAAATAGTTGGACAGTGTTGTAGGAATTATTTGTTTAGTAGAGTGATGGCGTTCGTGAAAAAACGGTTGTTCTGGTGTGCAATGCTCTACAGCCTCGTTTTGAGGGAAGGAGTTGAAACAGTTTATTCCTGCCGTAAAGCTGTTTTCCTGGGGTGGAGGGGGGGTTAAGCTGTTTTTTTTTCTTTTACACTGGGGTAAACAAAATGAAGTTTTCAATTAGTGAAGTCAAAAGCCTGTCGAGAAGGAGGAGCAAGGCTGATGTCTCTTTTCAGACAATAACATTGAGCAACAATAAACAACGATCTTGTTCCAATTGTTTCTGAGTGTCTGGAAAATAGGATAATCAACCTGGCAACTGTTCCCAAACAATTTCCAAGCCAATCTGGTTGTGACATCCTTCATGTGGGATCCCAGTGTACATCTGATGCATTTTTTTTAAATCAACCATCGGCTATTAAAAACACTATTTTATAAAAAGCAGTTGGGACAATTACTGGCCTATCTAAATGTTGGTGAATTAATGAAAGCATTGTAGACTACAGCAAGCTCAGAGAGCACCAAGGAGCCCTCATGTCAACCCTGAGCTACAAATATTCTCCTTTGTTGGTAAATGCACTTAACAACGATCTCATTCAACCCACAACAAATGTTTTGGACTCAATTATGATCATAAGATGAGGACTAACCGATGCAAGCAACTGTTGGACAATCCTAGTAAAGAAGAATCAAGACAGGGGTTTTTTTGACAGCTTTCAGTCAATTTTCTCTCCAATTATTTTGGGAGCAGCTATAAGTGCGTGGGTAGAGGCGATGGGGTAAACATTGTCAAAATCTTTTCCAAACAAGAACTAAATGAACTCTTACATCAAGCAGAGTTAGCAATTGTGGGGCAAGACGGCGAGGTCTTTCTTAGCCTGAATAAAACAACAGGAGACAAAGAATGAAGATAAATTGCCAATTCTTTCACCGGGAAGTGATTAAAAGAGGAATTTTACCCAAGGATTGAGTCTAACTACTATTACAGTCGTTAAGCAGAAACCCAATGTAATAGATAAAACCTGATACATAATATTCATATTTAAGTTAGGTTATTTCTTCAGGTAATCATTTAGAGCCATGATGTCTATCTGCATTGTTGAGGTACATATTTTTTTGCCACAAATAGAATAGAATAGAATAGAATAGAATAGAATAGAATAGAATAGAATAGAATAGAATTCTTTATTGGCCAAATGTGATTGGACATACAAGGAATTTGTTTTGGTGCAAATGCTCTCAGTGTACATAAAAGAAAAGATACATTCGTCAAGAGGTGACTTTAGGATTTTTGCTTACCTACTAATGTCAAAGATTGGTAGCGCTTCTAGAAACAAATGGGGTTAACCATTTTCTTGAGCCCCATTTTAGAGACTTGGAATAATCTGCAATTTAAGCCAAATCATGAAGAAGCCACATTTTAGGATGACCTTAAATTGTCTAGGATAGCAAATAACCCAAAAGGATGTTTCCAAAACGGATGAGTGCATTTCACAATGGACAAATACAATGTAACATTTCAATGGGCCAAAATTAACTTCAAACATCAGCAGATGGGATACTAGCTAGTAGTTGTTGTTTTTTTTCATTACATTTATATGCCGCCCTTCTCCGAAGACTCAGGGTGGCTTACAATTTTTGGGATACAACCCAATGCGCTCAGCAATAGCCTTCATTCCATTGTATATGCCTGCTTATTACTAAGCGGCATTTTTACAAAGTCAGCTGATTGCCCCCAACAAACTTGGGTCCTCAATTTACCTACCCCGAGAGGATGGAAGGCTGAGTCAACCTTGAGCCTGGTGGGATTAGAGCCTGCACTAATTGCAGGCAGCTGGAACTTAAGTGCTAGGCAATTAACAGCCTGCACCACCAAGGCTCTTTCTAGCTGAACAGGGAAACAATCGTGGGAAGGATCACTTGGAATCTTGAATCCAGTTCTGGTCACAATGACACAAAAAAGGATGCTGAAACTCTAGAAAGAACGCAGAGAAGAGCTACAAAGATAATTAAAGGTTTGAAGGCTAAACTGTATGATGAACAGTTAAGGCAGAGGTCTCCAAACTTGGCAACTTTAAGACTTGTGGACTTCAACTCCCAGAATTCTCCAGCAAGCATAGCAATTTGGGGACCCCTGCACTAAAGCATACAGTCTGGGGGAAGCTGATAGATACATTTCAAAATCTGAGGAACAAGCATGATGCCAAAACAAAATGACTGTGCTAGAGGCAAACCTTGGATGAAACAATGGCTGAGGAATTCTAGGAATTGAAGTCCACAAGTCTTGAAGTTGCCAAGACAGGAGACCCCCCCTGAATTATGGGAACAACATATATCTAAGGACAAGAAGGATTTGGGGTGACATGATAGCTATCTTCTAATACTTGAAGGGCAATCACAAAGAGGAGGAGGTTGACTTATTCTCCAAAGCACCAGAGGGCAGGACAAGAAGTAATGAGCGGAAGAACATTAAAGAGAGATCCAACCTAGGATTAAGGAGAAATTTGCTGACAGTGAGAACAATTAATCAGTGGAACAGCTTGCCCTCAAAAGTTGTAAGTACTCCGTTGCTCGAGGTCTTTAAGAAAAGATTGGAAGGCCTCCAAGGCTCTTCCTGCCCCCTATGATTCTAAGGAAAGTACCAGGTGCAAAAAATAAATAAATAAAATGAAACCGAAAGATGAAAAAATAAGAAAGATGAAAAAATAACAACCAGCGTGCATTCCTATTGTGAAATAGGAAACATCCTATGCCAATAAACCATGATAAGAAATCTGAGATTTACAGGAATGTAAAGTGGCATACAAATATATGAATACATATATTTATACACACACACATATACACATACATACATATGCATATACATATACACATACATAAATAATATGGGTAATAATATGGGTAATACGGGTAGACAATGGCTAGAATAATGAATCTCTCTCTCCCTCCCTCCCTCCCCCTCTCTCTCTCTCCTAGCCGTTGTGTGTGTATTGTCTATACAGACTATTATTTATTTATTTATTTATTTATTTTATTTTATTTATTTGACTTGTATGCCGCTCCCTCTCCAAAAGGACTCGGGGCGGCTAACAACTAAAAACACACAATAAATTATTTACCTAAAACCATATTAAACCAGACAAGTCAAATCCAAATTAAAACCCCACAGTTTAAAACAAACGTCCCCCCCCCAGGAGGTCAGCACAGCCCGGACTGCGCAAATAACCAGGTCTTTAGATCATGGCGGAAGGTGCGGAGATCGGGGGCCAACTGGAGCTCCAGTGGAAGCTGGTTCCATAAAGTGGGAGCTGCCACAGAATAGGCCCTCCCCCGGGTCACTGCCAAGCAACACTGGGTCGCAGACGGCACCCCGAGGAGCCCCCGTCTGTGCGCTCATACAGGGCGGTTGGTACTCGATGCCAGCAGGAGTCGTTCTCGTAAGTACCCCAGACCCATGCCTTGTAGGACTTTGAATGTTAATACAAGAACCTTGAATCTCACCCGAAGGACAACTGGCAGCCAATGCAGGTTGTACAGGAGGGGTGTAATATGGAAGTACCGGGAAACTCCCATCACAACCCGCGCGGCCGCATTCTGCACCAGTTGGAGCCTCCGATTGGTATGCAAGGGCAGTCCTAAATGACTATATAGCCATTGTCTCTTTCTTTCTCATATTGTTTCCAACCAATACAATCCTGAACTTTCTTCTGCCAATTGGGCCTGCCATACTTGCTGATGCCATCACTCCATCTTGTTTTAGGTCTCTTTCGTGGACAATTGCTTTGGTTCCACCTGCCATCAGTTTTCCTTGCTCTGTGTTCATCTTGTTTCCATTTCAATTCTTTCACTCTCTTGACAGCATTGCAGACTTTTGTTTGTTCTCTACTCCATCTGCAGGTCTTTCTATCTTGTCTTGTAATGCCAAGTGTGGCTCTTTCCGTGGCTCTGAGCCATCACACCACCTGGCTCAGTGTCTAAGGATGCTGAGTTTGGCAGCTGGAATCACTGGGAGGTTTGAGACCCAAGCAGCATGTGACAGGGTGAGCTCCCCTTCCTTGTCTCAACTCCTGGCCACCTAGCACTTCAAAACGCATGCGAATGCGAGTAGACAAATAGGTACCACTTCAGATAGTGTGTGTGTCTGTGTGTATAATCCTTGTTATCCTTTCCCAGCGCACAACTGCACTCAATAGACTGCTCAAAAAAAAAGTTAAAAATCATTTCTGAGATTTGGTTCAAGATTTATTTTTTCAATGGAAAAATAAGATACCTGCGTTTCATATAAATTGAAGAAATAGATAAATAACCTGAGCACCGTGACATGAACTGCACATCTAAGAAATACCTGGGGAAGAAGAGCCCTGAGGAACTGGCTTTTAAGACAAGCTGGGGAAGAGATGAACGGGGGAATTTACCAGGGGAGGTTATGCAATTATAGATTAAGCCTGATGTAAGGGGAAATGAAATCCCAGCTCTCTCCTAAGACGGTAGAGCCACAGATCACACACTGAGGCTGAATGCGGAGTATTTATAACAGAGAAAAGGATATCCTCCTGCAATTAAACCCCACAATTCTCCACTGTTGTACAAAGGTTCTGTTATCCCAGCCATAATGGCAAAGGTCGATATATTGCCGGTAATATTGGCACGCCATATAAACCCCCCCCCCCGAATGCCAGTCTATAAAGCCTACCATTGTTTTAAAATCCTGCTTCAGAGGTTTCTCTTTTGGCCATTGCCAGAAAACTCTTTGGGATGAGTATTGCTAAAGGAGCATTGCTAAATTTGTATCCTTTGTGGATAGCATGTCGAAAATTCCAAAATACTGACTTTGGTTTTTGCTCTGCACAGAGAATTGTAATTGGATAACGCTGTCGACCCAAAGCACCACGGATGCGACAACTCAGGAAAAAACAAACAGCTAAGCCTCCTCATCTTCTGAACCGTTGTTTAAAACTTGCTTTTTCCATTCTACCGTCATAAATATGAGCAAGTTGCCAAGTGTCTGAATTTTGATCACGTGAGCACGGGGATGCCCATGGTCGTAAGTATGAAAAACCGCCATAAGTCACTTTTTTTCAGAGCCAGTGTAACTTCAAACAGCCACTAAATGAACATTTGTAAGTCGATGACTACCTGCAATTCTTAATTTGTAACAGAAGATGCTGACCGCCACTTATAGATTTGCCTTATTTTTTTTCCCGTGGCCAACTTTGAGCAAGAATAGAAGGTTCCACTGCCTGGTGGCAATGAGCAAAACAACCACAACAACACAAACCAGTTGCCATTCTTATGAGCTCTCTGGCTTGCCCCCCCCCCAAAAACCCATGTCAATGCTGGAACCAAGCCCTTTTTAAACAGAAAGATAGTTTGAAGGAGGAACTTCATGAATTTGTCCTTGTTTCTGTTGGAAGTTAAAAACCCACCCCTCTCCTATAGAACTGAAATATTTTAGGATATATTAAAAAGGGAGAATATTTCCTTTGTAATAGAAATATAATAGATTGATATAAAATACAATGTAGACATATATAACCATTGGATGAAAGTATAACATGAATTTTAGATTAAATATATATCTCGTATATATGATGAAATAAACAGTTTAATTGTATATAAGTAATAATTGATAAATATATAAGAATGTCTTATTGATAATAGGAGAATTTTTTTGATAAGTTGTGAGTGATGATTATGAAAGGATAATACAAAGGATTTGTAACCAACTGACACACTGTGTGTACATATGGAAGATGGTTTTTTTTGTTTTGTATGTCTTGTTTGTATGTTTGTCTTAAAATAAAAAACTTTTTTTAAAAAAAGGGAGAATATTTCCCCTAAAAGAGAAGTAGAAACTCAGAGAGGCAGAAACTCAGCCCCTCCCCCTTTACTAATTGGCCATTAAAGCCTGGGCCAATCTATTCTACATAACAAAGATCTACCTCCTTCAGACAGACCCATAACTGGAATTGCCCAAAGCCCTTTCATTACATCATCATCCAGCAAAGGCTCAACCAAGCTTGGACTCAAAAGACAACTTAAAGAGTTGCCCCTGCATGGCCCCGTGGGAGTCTGACAACCAATCAGAATACAAGCTCAAATTCAGATCCCAACAGAGGGCATAAAACCCAGGGACTCTCAGTATCTCTTCCCTTTTTTTTTCTTCACCCAAGCCATGTGGTCCTGTCCACCATTAAACCATCTTTCCAAGCCGTCACCATGTTTCCAGTGTCTTTCTTCCCCGCTTGGAACTGAACCCAGAAGGATATTTTCTTCCAACGTTTCTCAAAGTCCACAAGAGAAAAATCTTTATGAGTAGGTCACACTGTGCTTGGAAGTCAGCTTGGAAGTACATCATTCCTGATTCACCTTTCGCCAAGTTAATCAATCCAACAACCGACCAATCCCGAGCCCTCCAACTTTCTCCTACCGTTTGCTCGTAAAACGGACCAGAAAGCCTTCCCGTTCTGGTCATGGCCGACATCTTCAAGGCACAGCCAACTGTTTTTATCATGTGAAACTCCAGCTAGCCCATTCACACCGATCATTGGCTGTCGCCGAACAAGCCTGTAATTTAATTGTGTTTGCCCTAAATTCCTTCATTAATTATATTCTAAGTAAGGCAGAGCCGGCTGGGGAAACAGAGAAAGAAGGGGGGAGGGACCCAACCCTAAGAAAGGCAAATGAGGGATGGGCCAAATACAAGTATTTATTTCCTGTAAGAGAAGGGCTTGCTTTGTATTTAGCATTAAAAAGGCACGTTCAGGAATCGCAGTGAAAGCGCAAAGCCATCCAGGGGAAATTAAGTTGTCCATGAAGTACAAGGTTCAGACAGGCCTGAACTCAAATCTTAAATATGGTTTTATTGCCAGGAAACCCTAAGGGGCCTCCCAGCCGCCTACGCAGCCCTCACACTGCCATAATCTAACTACAACTCCTAGAGGGAAAAAAAAAAGCCATGTCAGTTAATTTACTCAAGTTTTCATCTCAGAACACAAAACGAAGTGAACTGTCCTTCCAGCCAGCATAATCATCCCACCTAGAGGCCTAGCTACGCCCATTCCGGTCCAAATTCATCAAACATGGCTGGTTTCGTGGGCTTGATAGGTTCTTATGTTTTTATGATACGGAGCTTCCTTTAAAAAAAAATAGAATAGAATTCTCTATTGGCCAAGTGTGATTGGACACACAAGGAATTTGTCTTGGGGCAAATGCTTTCAGTATACATGAAAAGAAAAGGTACATTCGTTAAGAGTCAAGAATCATAAGGTACAACACTTAATGATAGTCATAGGGTACAAGAAATATAATTTAAAAATTAAAAAAGCGTTTTGCACAATTCCTATAAACTGCAAACCGACAAGGGCGGTGGGGCAAGAAAACGGAGAGGATAATCGAACGCAAAACCAAGCGGCCTTGGGAGAAATAAAATCGACATAACCTTGAGTGTTTTGCATACCACTAAAAAGCAAATTGGTGGTGTGATGATCCAGGGTGTGGCACAAAGGCAACATAGTCAAATAAGCAATAAGAGTCCCTTTATTATCTCCAACTTTGCCCCCAATGTCCGGGTTACCTTCGGGTGGAGAAAAACTCTCCCAGGAACAGCCTTTAATTGTAGAAAAGGCAGTCCAAAACAAGGTACACACAAACTGTATCTTAAAATCCAAACAAACCAAACTGAAATAATTGGCTTGACAGGGCAGGGGAAAGAATTTCAGACTTGAAAGCATGGCAAAGCTCACACAGTTGGGAAGACGCCAGGAACACAGATAAGCCATGATGATATATGATAAATTCACATTTTCTCCCAACAGCTTGCTGCGTTCAGCTTTCCTTTTTTATACACTATGTTCCCAGCTGCAGCTAATGAAGGGAATCAGGGCCCTTTCCTCCCCCGTAAGCCATGCAACTCATGTTGCTCCCTTCTCCATTCCTCCCTGTGTGCCCTAGGATGAAGAGGAGGTGGGCCTGGGTCTTCCTCTGAACTCCCTCTCCCCTGTTCTACCCCTCCCCTGCTCTGCCAGCTGGACTGTGCCCTTCCCCAGTTTCTTCCACAGCCAATGGAGCCACATTCCCATTCCCGGTCAGCTGTTTGGCTTCCTCCTCCGAGTCAGATTCCGACAAGGGCATGACAGGTGGAATGTTTTAGCATGATAACTGTAGGAAGTATTTTTTGATGTTATGGAAACATCAACCATACTGCATTTTCACCCCAGGTAGGATAGCAGTCTAGGGGCTGAGAGCTACCCTCTACCCAGCTAGCAGAAAATTTAGCTCCAGGGTTGTTTGGGAATATACTTTTTATTTATTTATTACATTGTTTGCCCATCTCCCTGATACAATTCCACTACTAGCTGGTGGTTATCCTACTAGTTTATCTTTGATGTTAGGAGTTTTGGAACGTTACTGGTATCCTTGACTTGCAACCATTCATTTAGTGACTGTTCGATGTTACAGCAACACTGAAAAATGTGACTTGTAACCATTTTCACTGGACGACCATTGCAGGGTCCTCGCAGTCACACGATCTACATTTGGATGCTTGGCATTTATTTAGGATGGTTGCAGTGTCCTGGAATCATGTGATCCTTTTTTGTGACCTTCTTGCAAGCAAAGCCAATGGAAAAGCCACATTCACTCAGCCAGCGTGTTACTAACTTTACCGCTGCCATGATTCACTTAACAGATTCTGGCCAAGAAAAGTTGTAAAATGGGGTGAAGCTCACTTAGCGCTGTCTTGTTTAGAAACAGAAATTTTGAGATCAATTGTGGTCATATGTCCAGGGCTACCTGTAAATTTAAATAGATCCCTATAGATCAGTGGTGGCTGACCTTTTTGGGCTCCTGTGACAAAAATTGTGCATGTGCCAGCGTGCACACACTTGTGTGCCAGTACCCATAATGCAATGAGTGCGCCCCCTCCCCATGCCCCCTGTGCATGCGTGCGCAATCCCCACCCCCTCACCCTCTTACCTGCACTGCGCCTCACAGCTGATTTTTCGGCCTCCCAGACTTGGAAAAAGCCTCTGCAAGACTTTTCAGGCCGAATTATAGGCCCGTTTCGTCACTTCTGGTATTACAGGAAGTGACAAAATGACCTATAATTCGTCCTGAAAAGCCTTGCAGAGGCTTTTTTCCAAGCCTCTGGAAGGCCGAAAAAGGCCTCAAACCAACCAGAAAAAAAAATCAGCAATGAGGTGCGTGCATGAGCAGTGAAGTAAGTTTGCCTGCGGCTCATGTGCCAGCACAAATGGCTCTGTATGTCACTTGTGGCATGCGTGCCATAGGTTCACCATCACGGCTATAGACAGTGGTCGATTCGGTGTGAGAGTGCACTTTGCGCGCACACAGCATTTGCAACTCATCTTCTGCTGCAAGCCCTGTGTGTAAAACAGCTGTGATTGCTGCACAAAGAAGCTGAGGTTGAAAAGCAAGAAATAAAGGCCAGAATAGAGCCAGGGCAAGTGGGAGGGCCCAGCAGCTGATCGTCAGAGCAAACCGGTTTGCTTACAGATGATTGTTGGAGCAACCGGTTCACTCGAAGCAGACCGAACCGGTAGAATACCACCACTGCCTATAGAAAAGCACAGGGAACACCATCCTATTTTTGCCATTGGGGAAAAGAAGGATTTAGATCAGGGATCCCCAAACTAGGCAACTTTAAGAGTTGTGGATTTCAACTCCCCGAATTCTCCAGCCAGCATAGCATAGTTTGGAGGCCTCTGATTTAGATTTAAAAAGCTACTATCAACAACAGGTGTGTGTGTGTGTGTGTGTGTGTGTGTGTATGTATGTTGCATTAAATAAACTTGTGTGAGGTTTCTCAGCCAGCCAGCTTCAGGACAAAGAACTGTTGATGTTCTGTTCAGTTTGATGAAAAAGAAAAAGATTTGTTCAATTAACACGTCACTTCCATGCAGTTTTCTTAATGTTTTCTTGCCTTTGTTTCTTCTTAGCCACGACCAATTTTTCTGCAGGCACTGATCAGTCACAAAGTAACAGATCTGTCTGGTTGGTTTTTTTTTTCTTTGTTTGTAACCTGGAAGCCTATCCAAAACAACCCCACTGTTCTCTGCTGATATTGCTGTTTGCAGGTAAGGATGGATGGAAAGCTGCAGGTGTGAATTAATTGCATAAACAGCATTTATGGTCCTGCAGCAAGAAATAACGAGCGCCGGCCGACAGGCGATAAAGCAAAATGTTTGCCCTCCGAAGATTGAACTCTAGAAGAAACAAAACATCGACACAATGTGTAGGCCCACTGAGGCTTAACCTAGCCCAAATGCAACCCTCTTTTAACAACCTTTGCATGGACACAACCTCCGCAGCTCAGCCATCCATGTGCAAAGTTCAGCGGCGCACACGGCGAGCACAGCTTTCCGTGGCCAGGCTGCAAAACCCAGCAGCGCAAAAAGCACGTTTGATTCAAGAGCCACTCTCTTTCCTCAATGGGAAAGTGTTTTATTTATTTTTTTATTTTTCAAAAAGAGGAAAGCAAACACCAGTAACTGCCTAGCTAGACAGTCTGACAGGCTGTTCAATTGCAAACAGCCATCCTCTGTCTAGCCATGTGTTTAAATGTTTTTTTTTTTCATCTCAATGTTCACTCCAGTGGTGCGTTTCAGAATAGTTTACCACTGGTTTGGTGGGCATGGCTTGGTGGGCGCATGCGCCAGGTACGCACTTTACGCGGATGCCAAGGTGTTCCGACTCACCTCCTGCACTCCTGCACCCTCCCTGTCGCTTCAGCAGCTGCTACGGGGAAAGCAGCTGAGCTTCAAAAGCAGGGAATAAAGGTCAGTACGGCAGCCCACGCGGGCAGGTGGGCCCAACAGCAGCTCCAGCAGCTCCTCAGAGAGAACCGGTTCAGTCTCTGCCAATCTTCGGCGCTACCAGTATGCCAGAACCGGGCTCAACTGGTAGAACACCACCACTGGTTCATTCTGACATCACCCCCAGCAGAGGCATGCTGCCAGTTCGCACCGGTTCTAGCAATCCGGCAGTGCCGGTCAGCAGTTGGCCTCGCCCAACTGCCCCGCCCTTTCCTGTCCTATATTTCCTTTATTTGTAGCTCAGCTGATAGGTGTGGCTGAGCGGATTCTCGCGCCTCAGCTATTTTACTCACCAGCACTGACGGTAAGTTTTCAAGCTTAAAATTGCCCATTTTAGAACATTCCACATGTGCCCACAAAACCAGTAGTAAAAAGGTTTGCATCCCATCACTGATCACCCCAAACCCCTGTCAACCAATGCCATCAAGGGCACAGCAATCCTGGCTGCTGTATTGGATAGGAGGGGTGGGGGAAAACAAGAGGAATACAAGCAATCCTCAAGTTAGTTCATTTAGTGACAGTTGGAAGTTACCACGCCAATGGAAAAAATGACTCAGGACTGTTTATAACACAAACTTTCTAGCATCCCCCAGATCACGTGATCAAAACTCAGGCCCTTGGCAACTGGTTCATACTTATGACAGGGTCCATACCAGCTGAATCTCACCCCTGCTTATGACCGTTGTTCACACTTTATAACCGTTGTAGCATCCCCATGGACATGCGAGCAAAATTCTGACGCTCGGCAACTGACTCGTATTTATGACCACTGCAGCATTCCTGTGGTCACCTGATCAAAATTCAAAGGCTCGTCAACTGTCTCATATTTATGACGGTCACAGTCTCCCGGGGGTCATGTTTGGTGGTCTTTCGACATGCCAAGTCAGTGGGGAATCCAGGTTGACGTAACCACGGTGTGATTCACGTAACAACTGGGGCAAGAAAAGTTCGGAAAACGGGACTGAACAAATGTCTCCCTCTGCAACTGAAATGTGGGGCTGACCCCCACGGTCGTAAGTGGAGGACTACCCCTGTAGAGTATCTTTCTCGGCCTGTTGATCTGTTCCAATGCTGGAATGTTCTCAATGGGATGTACGTGCAGCCACATGTACAACACGAGTGACTCAATCCTGGCAGATATTTGGTGAACACAATGTTGGTTTCCGTCTCTGTCTGAATTCCACATTAGCATAGTTTCAGATTGCAGGGAAGGCATTGCACCTACAACCACAAAGAGGAGCTGGACACCACATGTCTCACCCGAAGGGACAATTGATAGCTGAGGGCTGGTCCTTAGTGTTTCTCTTGAGCTTGGCGGTTTTCTCGCAGACATTTCATGACCCATTACATTAGCTACCTGGCACTGAAACTTATTTGTGTTATTATGGTTAGTGTTGTTCAAGAAAGACTTGACCCAGTCAATACACTGTCCACAAAATATGTTTATATTGGAAAAAATTAAAAAAAAACTGGTTTAAAAAAAAACATTAGCTACCTGGCACTGATGATGTTACCTAGTTGGGTCATGAAACGTCTGTGAGAAAACTGCCAAGCTCAGACAGCACTAAATTAGCCCCACTCCCTGTCTGTCATGAAGCTACACAGTTCATACTATAAGGTAGGAATGGGAGGAAGACCTATTACATTATAATCCATTTCAGAGCCCCTAAATAAAAGTTTGAGAAGCAAGACAAAGAGGAGAAACCTAAAGGAGAAAAAGGGATCACCCAAGCTATTTTGCTGGATCCTCGCTGGAATAAAAGGAGGGGGAAACAGTCCCTCCATATATACATCACCTTGAGCTCTTAAGAGGAAAGGTTCCCCTCACACATATGTGCTAGTCGCTTCTGGCTCTCGGGGGCAGTGCTCATCTCCGTTACAGAGCCGAAGAGCCAGCGCTGTCCGAAGACGTCTCCATGGTCATGTGGCCAGCATGACTAAACGCCGAAGGCATACGGAACATTGTTCCCTTCCCACCAAAGGTGGTCCCTATTTTTCTACTTGCATTTTTACGTGCTTTTGAATTGCTAGGTTGGCAGAAGCTGGGACAAGTAACAGGAGTTCACTTCATTACATGGCACTAGGGATTCGAACCGCCGAACTGCCGACCTTTCCGATCGGCAAGCTCAGCATCTTAGCCACTGATCCACCATGTCCCTCTTAAGAGGAAAACCAGGATGGAAATACCAAAATATAATAAATATATCACAATATCAGGAGTTTTGAGTCCTAGTGGCTGACTGGAAGAGACCTGGCAGGGTTTTTTGGGGGGACAAAAAGTTTTTTGGGAAGTGGTTTGTCATTTTAATTTATTATTTTACTCTCATTAGGCTTGTAACTGTTTAATTGTTTTTTATTGTAAATTTTGTACTGGGTTTTATTGTTAGCTGCCCTGAGTCCTTAGGGAGAGAGGGTGGCATACAAGTCTAATAAAATAATAATAATAATAATAATAATAATAATAATAATAGTAATAATAGCCTCCTTCCAAGGGCTGAGAGTGACTGGCCCAAACTCACCCAGCTTTCTCTGTGCCAAAAACAAGAGTGGAACTCACAGCCTGCCAGATTCTAACCGGATGGCTCAACCACTACATCAAACTGTCTCTCTGCTATGGGATTTAGTTAGGCAAAATCTTCCTATGGTGAGCTGAGTCATAATTCTGAGTAGAGTAGAAGACCCCCTAGTCCTCACCATAAGAAAAGAAGCAATTTCCGGCCTAGGTAGTGGATAATGATAATTGTGATTACACAATACAGGTATTCCTTCCTTATGACCAAAATACAACCAGAATAGATAATGTAAAACTAAGGAGACATTTTTTTGGGGGGGGGAAATGCTGTTTAAAAGTCCAATTTCAAATTCAGACATATTTAATGAATTTAATTTTAATTTGGTTGCGCTAATATGGAAATTGGGTCAATGACCTGACATAAAGCAATGGATAGATTGACTGAGTTCAGGAATACAGGTAATGACAGTTGAATTGTATTGCACTCCTTTGTTGAAGGAAAAGAAACCTGTTTTTTTTAAAAATCCCTAAGCATAATTTAAAAAAAAATTGGTCATGATGAAATTCTGGTTTTCTACGAGGAGGAAAGACTCACCCAAATGTCAGCGATTAAATAAACGAGGTTAGTTTACAGTTTAATGGATTTGAGAAGTATAAAATGACCTCGCTTGTTTCTAAAATAAAAGGCAATTTAAAAAAAAATCAAAATAATTTCTTTATAAAGTTGGGAGCTAAAAATGAGACTTCTCTTTTGGGGAGCGGAAGGGACTTCGGCACTTTCGTTTAGTAAAAGGACAACCCAACAGAATCTTGGTTATAAAGATTCCCATTAGGAGTAGCTCGCCTTCCCAGGGGGAATTCTTAAAATAGAATCCATCCTGATCTGCACTTGCCTTCATCTGGACAGATATATAGCCGTAAGCTTCATGGCCCAGGGATGACACAGTATTTTTGGTCCAGTCGGAGATGCAAATTGTATTGCCTCAATGAAATACCTCATCTTCCTGTTTGCCTGTCACTTGGAAAAGCTAAAAAGGGCTCCTGGACAGGAATAGGCAAGATATGAAGCAGACCAAAGGAAATTAATATGGTCGTTTCTTTTTCGCTCTCAGACAAAAGGATTGTGCTGCTTTGCAAAACTACACCGAAGTAATGTTTGGCTTCAGCCTTTCCTTTTAAAAAAAATTTTTTTTAATTAATTTTCCAAAGTTTAAAAATATAAAATAAAACTATATGCATTGTTATCAACATCAAGACATCTTTTACATTTCTTTATGTTTTTCAATATATGGTTACTTATTCTATTACCATTACATCTGACTCTTGTTACAAATCAATATATTTCATCTTACAGTTCAATCTTTTCTATAACATATATACATATTTACATACTTCCTCATTCTTTTCCTAATTGCCATTTTATTTTATTTTTGTTTCTAAACCACTCATACCAGGCATACCAGGCTCTATAATATATTGAACCTTCTTTGTCTTTTAATTTCAACATTAGCCTGTCCATCTCTATACAATCTATTATTTTCCTTATAACCATGCCCTCTGATGGTACCCTCTTCTCCTTCCAAAGTTGCACATACGAAATCCTTGCAGCTGTTAGTATATGTAATACAATGTACCTATCTTTTTTACTGCATTTTTGTGTTATTATACCTAATAAAAAATATTCTGGATTAAATTCAATTTTCTGATTTATAATTTCCTCTAGCCATTTGTCTGATTGTATTCCAGTATTTTTTCACTCTGGGCATGTCCACCAGATATGAAAATAAGTGCCTTTTTCTTTCCCGCACTTCCAACAATTTGGGCTTAAATTGAATATTTTTGCCAATCTAGCAGGGGGGTAATAGCCTTTCCAAAGCTTCACGCAGCTCTCCTGGTTGGTACCAATTTAACCCTAAAAGAGGGTGTGCGACCAACATTAGAAATATTCTGACCAAACTGGACTACACAAATGAGCATTGTAAGCTATGAGTGAGATGGGCAACATTTGCATTTAATTAATTAAGAAAGAAAATCTTAACTCTAGAAAGGAAAGGGAGAAGTTCAGATAAACCTTGGAGCAATCTTCCAGAACGGTTGAGGGTGCTAGGTATGTCTACCCCAGGGATCTCCAAACTTGGCAACTTTAAGATTTGTGGACTTCAACTCCCAGAATTCCTCAGCTAGTCATGCTGGCTGGGCAATTCTGGGAGTTGAAGTCCACAAATCTTAAAGTTGCCAAGTTTGGAGACCCCTGGTCTACCCTATTGAAGAGAAGGATTACGGAAGACATGATAGTTGTCTTCCCATACTTGAGAGGCAGAGAGAAGAGATGATGGTACTGAGTCAAAACTGGGCATGCGCAGGCAAAGGAGGCATGACCAAAGAGTTGATTGACTCAGTCTCCGAGCAGAAGAGCAGAGTTAACCCATTCCTTGGATTCTCAACTCAGCACACTGGAGAAGAAAGTGTTGACTTCGTCTTCAAAGCACCAGAGGGCAGGACAAGAGGGAATGGGTAGAAGAACATGAAAGAGAGATCCAACCTGCAACTAAGGAGAAATTTTCTGATAGAACAATTAATCCATGGGATCTTCTGGGATGTGGGTGCTGCATCATCAAGAATGGACAACCATTTGACTATGATGGTATAAGGCAGGGGTCGGCAACCTGCAGTGCTGGAGTCCCATGTGGCTCTTTCATCCCTCTGCTGTGGCTCTCTGTCGCCTGTCAGTGCCACAATTTTGAGAGGGGAACCATGGCACACCAGGAGGAGACTCTATGGCAAGAGGCGGGTTTTCCGGTCGGCTCCACAATTGATTGGGCTTTTGGTTAGGACAAGTAGAGGAAAAAGGACACTGTGCTAGGAGGAGACTCTATGGTGGGGGAACTAGACTTTCCAGTTGGCTCCAGAATTGAACGGGGACCTTCTGGTTGGAACCTTTGTGGATCTTTGTGTGTTTAAGGTTGCCGACCCCTGGTATAAGGTCTCCTGCTCTGAGTAGTGGGTCAGACTAAAAGATCTCTGAGGCCCCTTCCAGCCCTATGAGTCGATGTTCTATAGAAGTGGACTGGAAAAAAAACAGTGACTTTCCAAGATGACTAAGAGGCATTTTGATAAAGGTCTTTTTCAGTTATTATTGGAAATATTAGTGAAAACCCAATCAATGGGTACTCATCCATCGTCTTATCACACTAAACACACTGTCAATTCGATCCAAGGTAACCCTTAATCACTATCCGGCCTCAAGAAGGAACATCTGCAGCGTAGAGAAAGGGCGGCTTGCAAAGAGTAATCTCTTAGGATCAAATTTATCACCTCAAAAGACCAGCTGTCAGAATGAACTGTCATATTCCATCAGGCCATTCCAGCTCAGTCAACTCTGGAACAGAAGCAACTTCAGCTGCACAATTTCACCCTGAAGGTTTTTTTGAACTGCTTTAACCTAATGCATCGCAACAGAACTTCAGACAGAAGAAGACTAACAACTGCAAGAGAGGCATCTGGTCCCCCATATTTTGATGCTATTCTCAGGGAAGGAGGTGGGAATGAACCTTGCAGTTGACATAGGTCTACTCCTCTAGAAATGCAATGCCTATGCAACAACTGTTTAGCATTTGAAATTACTCAGAAAACAATTGCATCACTAGAGAAGGAAAGGAGGTTCAAGGAGAAAACATTTGTTCTTGCTTGGGGTTGAACTATTCAATCACCGTTGATAAAAAGAGGCAACATTACAAAAAAAATTCTACCTACTCTTAGGGAATCTACCACTGAACCATGGTGGGTACAATGGTTAGAAGGCAGAATTGCAGGCTGACTCTGCCCACTGCCAGGAGTTCAATCCTGACCAGCTCAAGACTGACTCAGCCTTCCATCCTTCTGAGGTGGGTAAAATGATGACCCAGATTGTTGGGGGCAAGAGATTGACTCTGTAACCCACTTAGAGCGGGCTGTGAAGTAGTATGTAAGTCTAAGTGCTATTGCTATCTTTCTTCCTTCCTTCCTCCTAAAGGTTGACTCTGCTTTCCATCCTTCCGAGGTCGGTAAAATGAGGACCCAGATTGTTGGGGGCAAGAGGCTGACTCTGTAAACTGCTTAGAGAGGGCTGTAAAGCACTGTGAAGTGGTATATAAGTTTAAGTACTATTGCTATCTTCCTTCCTTCTTTCCTTCCTTCCTCCTAAAGGTTGACTCAGGCATCTATCCTTCTGAAGTCAATAAAATGAGGACCCAGATTGTTGGGAGGCAAGAGGCTGACTCTGTAAACCGCTTAGAGAGGGCTGTAAAGCAGTATATAATTCTAAGGGCTATTGCTAAGTACTATTGCTGTTTAATTTTAGGGATACTTCCACATCCAATCTTGATCCACATTGACACCAAACAGCACCAGTTCAACTGGGGCAGAATAAAAATCATTGGCCATGCATGCAAATTCATCAAAGCCTGGTACTCAATCGACAGATCTAGCCACAAACCTGTCGATTTGGACACAGCCTATGAACCCATAAGGAGCTGTATCAATCGAGCGAGTAACCAACGATGGTACAAACCCCCTAGTCACTTGTTGAGCTTCATACAAGAGTAAAAATCCACTCATTCTATACAAAATAAAATAATAATTAAAAAACCCTCTCCCCAGTTGATCAAAGAAGAGGCCATTTTCAATGAGCATTTGGAGCAATGAGATTTAAAGCAAAAAGGGGAAAGAAAGGAAATTAAAAATTTGAGATTTGAGGAGGCAACTAAAAAGGGGAATATTTTGAGAACTAAACAACGTAAAAGGAAACAGCAGAAAAGGGATTTGCCGAAGAAAGTTTTAAAAAGGGAGGGGGATAAAAATTGGTGTAAGAAAAGAAGAGAAAAAAACCTAATACAATGTTTCTTGACCCTCCCGCATTGGAAACCCCCAAAGAACAAAGAAAACGGAGTAGGGAAATGTCTATCTCTCATCCATCATCAACGCTTGTCTTTGAAAAAGACACACCGGTAGCAATTGATGGAAACATTTTCTTATGCCACATTTCTCTCTCTCTCCGGAAAAGAAACTTCCACAGTTATGATTTATTATTACCTCCTTGCTGTTACTAGGCAAAAAAAAAGTAATTATCACATAAAAGGAACTCCTCTTCTTAAAAAGAAGAAGAAGAAAAGAAACTGCAGACAAATCATAAGGAACCAAAACCTGCAAGCAGTTTTTAGAGGAATGTCAAGGACAGGTAGAGGCATATTCCAAGCATTTTTCCAAACCAGGTTTCAGAAAGGGACAATATTTAACGGACTGAGCTGAGCTTAAAAAGCTAGGTAGAATATGCCTTAAGTATCTTTAGGATAGTGAGATGGGCTGCATATAAATTTAATAAACAAACAAACAAACACGGTGAATAACAAATATGCTATGTTAAAGACATATGAAGAACAGTTGCAGGAACTGGTTCTGGCTAGTCTAGAGAAAAGAAGGACTAGGGGGGACATGATAGCAGTCTTCCAGTATTTGAGGGGCTGCCACAAAGAAGAAGGAGTCAAGCTATTCTCCAAAGCACCTCTTGGCAGGACAAGAAGTAACAAATGGAAACTTATCAAAGAAAGATATAACCTAGAACTAAGGAGTAATTTTCTAAAAGTGAGAACAATCAACCAGTGGAAGGGCTTGCCTTCAGAAGTTGTGGGTGCTCCATCATGTATACTGTGAATACTGCACGAGTCAAAAAGAGGGCTGTGAAAACATCTACAGACCCCTCACATCCCGGACATAGTGTTTCAACTCCTGCCTTCAAAATGACACTATACAGCACTGCACACCAGAACAACTAGACACAAGGACAGTTTTTTCCCCAAACGCCATCACTCTGCTATACAAATAATTCTCTCAACACTGTCCAACTATTTACAAAGTCTGCATTACTATTACTATTAATTCTCCCATCCTTCCTTTCACCCATCCCCTCCCACTTGTGACTGTATGACTGTAACTTTGTTGCTTGTATCCTTATGGTTTATATTGACTTTATCCTAGTATTGTTTCATTGCCTATTTGTGCCCTATGACTCATTCAGTGTTGTACCTGATGATTCTTGACTCTTGACAAATGTATCTTTTCTTTTATGTGCACTGAGAGCATTTGCACCAAGACAAATCCCTTGGGTGTCCAATCACACTTGGCCAATAAAGAATTTGATTCTATCCTATCACTGGAGATTTTTAAGAAAAGATTTGGACAGACATGTATCCAGAATAGCATAGAGTCTCCTGCTTGAGTGGACTGGAAGACTTCCAAGCTCCTTTCCAATTCTGTTATTATGTAGTCTACATCTTTAGATAAGTGACTACCAGGAACTAGTATGGAGGGTCCAATGTTTATCGGAGTTGGCCACTTCAAGACATGCAGGCTTCAACTCCCAGTATGTCCCAGACAAGCATGGGAGTTCACGTTCACAGAACTTCAAGTGGGAAGGTTGAGAAACATTTTGGTAGTCAAACAAAACAAAACTTGGGAGACTTCTTCCACCTTGTTGTCCTGAAAATTGCATGCTCTACAAAATAGGTTGAGTTGACATTGCCTTGAGGGTTTTTTTCCAGCAACTATATTGCATAGAGCAGGGGTCTTCAAACTTGACAACTTTAAGACTTGTGGACTTCAACTCCCAGAATTCCTCCTCCAGCCATGTTAGCTCAGGAATTTTGGGAGCTGGAAGTCCACAAGTCTTAGAAACTTGCCAAGTTTGGAGACCCTTGATGCACCAGTGACAGTGGGATGCACCAACCCTCCTTATCACATGAACTTCCACATCTGGCAATGCAAGGTGAGCATTTATATGTGGTCCCGTGCCATTTTTCAAGGCAATAATCACAATTTTTAAGTTGGGCCCAGGAATGAATCAACATTTAGGACAGGTGAGAAATCCATGGAGTGATAAATTCAGCAAATATGAAGTTGCGGGAATATTTTAGACTTCAGGGCATTTCTAAAGCACCTGCAAAGGCAAAAATGATGTATGTGTTGCTGTCAAAAACAGGCAGCCCTCAAGTTAACAATCACAATTGAAGCCAACGTTTAGATTCCTAAGTGGGATATTTGTTAAGTGGGGTTTTTTGCCCCGTCTTACAACTTTTCTTGCCACATTTTGTTAAGTGAATCACTGCAGTTGTTAAATTAGTTAAGTGAATCTGTGTGATGACCCACAGGGGCATGGCACAAAGGTAACACAGTCAAATAAGCAAGAAGGGTCCCTTTATTATCTCCAACTTTGCCCCCAATGTCCAGGTTACCTTCAGCTGGAGAAAAAAACTCTCCCAAGAACAGCCTTTAAGTGGAGGAAATTCAGTCTGAAAACAAAGTACATGCAAACTGCAACTAAAAATTCAAACACCATGCTGCAGTAATTAACTTGACAGGGCAGGAGAAGGAATTGCAGACTTGAAAGCAAACACAGTTGGGAAGACACCAGGAACCCAGATAAGCCTCCACGATACCAGATAATTCACGATTTGCTCCCAACCACTTTGCTGTGTGCAGCTTCCCTTTTTAAACACTGTTCCCAGCTGTAGCTAATGAAGGGAATCAGGGCCCTTTCCTCCCCCATAAGCCACACAACTCACGTTGCTCCCTTCTCCGTTCCTCCCTGCGTGCCCTAGGATGAAGAAGGGGTGGCCTGGGTTTTCCTCTGAATTCCCTCTCTACCTCTCCCCTTCTCTGCCCAGCCAGCCTTTGCCCATCCCCAGTTTCTTCCACAGCCAACGGAGCCACACTCCCATTCCCTGTCAGTTGCTCGGCCTCCCCCTCTGAATCAGACTCCGACAGGGGCATGACAATCTGGCTTCCCCATTGGCTTGGCTTGTCAAGAAGATTTCAAAAGGGGATTACATGACTCCGGGGCAGAGCAACTGTCATAAATGTGAGTCAGTTGTCAAGCATCCAAATGTAAATCATGCGACTGATGGTCATAAGTGTGGAAAATTTGTCCTAAGTCACTTTTTTCAGTGCCGTGGCAACTTCGCTTATGGAAACTTTTGTAAGTGGAGAACTACCTGCAGTCCAATTTCTGGAAGGGCCCAGTGGAATTGTCTTCTTCCCCAAAATGTATCTCTTTGCAAAAATGTATTTCTGAAACCTACTCGGGTAGTGAGTCTCATTGATAAATCTAGCCACCCAACCATGCTTCCGCCATGGATTCACTGGTCGTAGGCAAGGAGACAGAACCTTAGAAGTCAGGATTATGACTTCATACAAGCTACCTCAAGGCGCTTTTGCAACGGTTTACTGAGATAATGGAAGCAACATGCTTTTTTAAGCCCTGCACATCGGTATTGTTACGGCTCTGAAAATTGTGGGGGGGAAGTCACAACGAAAGCAAGGCTTGAGGGCAGAAGGAAAGCTTCTGGCAGGGATGTGAGCAGAGATGTACCACACACCCTCTTAGACCAGGAGAAACTCTTCACTTTTGGTGAAGCCATTGGCAAGTTCCAAAATCCCTCCGTTTGCACTTTTGCCCGAACCCAAAGAGACAAAGTCCTTCCAGCTGAAACTTTCCAAGTTTGTCCAACTATCAATCAAGGCAACTTCATGGCCTCCAAAGGTATAAAAAAGGAAGGAAAAAAAACCCTTGCAAAGCCACAACCGTAGGTATTTCTCCACCTGTCCAGAGTTGCCACAAATCTGGATCCAAAAAAAGCCAATGCAATCCTAAATTGCATTTAGAGGGATCAATCAAGATCAAAGGAGTACTAATACCACTCTATAAAGCCTTAGTAAGACCTCACCTAGAATACTGCATCCAGTTTGGTCACATTATAAAAAAAGATGTTGAGACTGTAGAAAGAGTGCAGAGGAGAGCAACCATGATGATTAGGGGACTGGAGACTGAAGAACAGCTGCAGGAACTGGGCCTGGCTAGTCTAGTGAAGAGAAGGACCAGGGAAGACATGATAGCAGTGTCCCAATATTTGAGGGGCTGCCCCAGAGAGGAGGGGATCAAGCTATTTTCCAAAGCATCTGAAGGCTAAACAAGGAACAATGGATGGAAACTGAACAAGGAGAGATTCAAGGATAAATTTTCTGACAGTGAGAATAATCAACCAATGGAACAGAAGTTGCCTTCAGAAGTTCTGGGAGCTTCATTCCTGGAAGCTTTCAAGAAGAGGCTGGACTGCCATTTATCAGAAATGGTGTAGGGTCTCCTACTTGGGCGGAGGGTTGGACTAGATGACCTACAAGGTCCCTTCCAACTCTGTTCATTTAAGTAAATTGGATGCCATAAATACCAACTGTACCCCTTCTTACCGTCACCAAAATAAGCTCAACCTTGCAAACTCTGGTGCCTCCAACTCTTCAGCTTGTGGAGGCTTCCACTGGAACGGAAGTGTCCCATTTTTCTCAAAGCGCAAAGACATGTTTGCAAATGAGATTTTTCTGCCAAGGCCATGTGCCTTTCCCCGCTACTCTTTCTGGATTGGTTCGCCACTCACACACCTGCAATGGCCGGGTTTTTTGGGGGGAGAACTGCGGCCAGTCTTCAAACTTTACCCAACAAGCCATTCCCTCTGGATTTCAGGTAGTCCTTGACTTACGACAGCGCTGGGGGGGAAAAGCGACTTGCGGCCGCGTGTCACGGCCTATGACCGTCGCACCATCCCCCCAGGGCCGTGCGATCAACATTCAGGGGCTCAGTTGTGGAACTCACATTTATGATGGCGAGCAAAACCGATGGGGAAGCTGGATTCCCTTCCCAAGCGGGACTGGATGAAACCCCTGCCGTGATTCGCTTAATGACGGTGGCAAGAAAGGTCATTTTAACGACGGGGCAAAACTCCCTTAACAACTGTCTTGTTCTGCGACCGAAGCATTGGGCTCCCTTGCAGTTGTAAAGCTGAGGACTACCTGGATGGGAGTCTCTACCTGCTTGGACCAACGCTGCTTCTCCCCCAAAGACCCGGATCTCCCCTCTCTCCCTCGCCTTCCCCACACCACCAGGTAACCCCAAACCTGTCGGGGGGGGAGGGGGTGCACCTCCGACTCACCTGCCGACTCTCCCGGCTGCACCTCCTGGGTGTTCAGGTAGAGGATGGAGAGAAGGTGAGGCTGGGTCTTCTCCAACGCCACCCGCAAGTCCTGGAAGTGGTCCCGCTCCTTGGCCAGCAGCAGCTGGAGCAACAGCTCGGCCTTGGCCACGCTGGCCCGGATGGGCTCGCTCGAGCCGCCGCCGCCCTCGCCGCCTTCTCCCGCGGCGGCCGGGCCCAGGCCGGCCTCCCGCAGCTGGTGCAAGTCGCGGGGGCCGAGCACGGCGGCCGCCTCCAGCAGCGCGATCACCTGCTCCACCTCGGTCATGGCCTGCGCCAGGCTCCGCTGACACTGGGCCAGCAGCTCTTTGTGCTTGGGCTCCATGGCAGCCGCCGCCGCCGCTGCCGCCGGGGCCCTGCGCCTCCCCTGCCCGGAGCTCCGCGACTCCCCGGCCCGCGATGGCGGCGGCGGCGGCGGCGGCGAGGAGGAGATGCTGGCGGGCGGCTGCTGCTGTTGCTGCTCTGGCGACGGCGGCCCGGCTTCGTTTCGTTCCTTCCTTGCCTTTTCTTTCTTCCTTTCCTTCTTTTCTCTCCCTTTCTTTCCTTCCTTCCTTTCCTTCCTTTCCTTCCTTTCTTCTTTCCTCCCTCCTTCTGTCCTCTTCCCTTCCTTCTTCCTTTCCTTTCCCCCTCCTTCCTCCTCTCCTCTTTCCTTCCTTCTCCCTTCCTTTCTTTCCTTTTCCCCTCCCTGACTTTCTGTCCTTTCTTTCTTTTCCTCCTTCCTCCTTTCCTTTTTTCTCCCTCCCCTTTCTTTCCTTCCTCCTTCCCTCTCAGTCCTTCCTTTCCTTCTTTCTTTCTTTCCTCCCTCCCTCCCTCTGTCCTTCTTTCTTCCTTTTCTTCCTTTCCTTTCCTCCCTTCCTTTCCTCCGATGGAGGGAGGAGGAGCCCCTCCTACTCGCCCAGGGAGCTCGGCAACTTTTCGCCCTCAGACAATGGGCGCCGCGCGCGGGGCTTCTACGCGGCCCTCGCCCACCCGCGCCCGGCCAGAGCCAGGCA
The DNA here is from genome assembly GCA_009733165.1 of Naja naja. NCBI lineage: Eukaryota > Metazoa > Chordata > Lepidosauria > Squamata > Elapidae > Naja > Naja naja. The sequence continues at coordinate 91,237,976 of CM019151.1, forward strand.
GGCAAGGCAAGGCAGCGAGGGGAAGGCCGGCCGGCCTTCCTTCCTTCCTTCCTTCCTTCTGCCTCCTCTCCTCAGGGCGGATTTCCTCCTCCCTCGACTCGCCACAAAGTTACGCCGGGAGCTTGGCAACTGTTGCTCCCGGGGCCGCCTAGCTGCCGGGCCTCGCGGGGCGGCTCCGCGGGAGAAGCCAGCGGTGGCTTCCATTCGTCGTCCGAGAAGCCCCTTTCCCTCAGGGGAGGCCTTCGCCTATCCCGGGAGTTGCCGCCGCCGCCGCCGCCACAGTCGGGGTGTTTTGATTTGTTTTGTTTTTTTCAACGGCCGGCGGCGGGGCTCCTTGGTGGGCCGAGCGCGGTCGGCTGCATCTCTCTTTCTCTCCGTCTCTCTCTCTCTCTGGGCGGGCGGTGGGCGCTCCTCCCGGCCGGGCCTGGGGTCAGCAGCTCCGGCGTTGCCTGGCGCACGCAGCCATCTTTGCTGCGCTGGGGATCGGGCGGGGGCCGCCGCCGCCGCTGCAGCCGTTTGCTCTCGGGCTGCAGGAACTGCCTTTCCCACCCCCGCCTGGCTGCCTGGGGCCGCCTTCCCCCCCGGATTGCGCGGCGGAGGGGAGACCGGGCGGCCCGCCTCGCCCGCCCGCCTCCTCCTCCTCCGGCCCCCGCCTAGCGCTGGAAGAGCAGCCGAGCGAGGCGAGGGCAAGGCGGCTGCGGCTCCCGGCCTTTGGCTCGGCGGCTTGCATGAAACTTTCGCCCAGTCCGGCCGGAATTGCAAGCGCCCGTCCGGCCGCTAGTGCTTTGGCAGAATCGGGCCCCTCTTGACCCAAAGCTGGCCTCTCTGAAGCTAAGCAGGGTCGGGCCTGGTTGGGGACTTGGAAGGCAGACTCACGGGAAGAGCCGAGGAAGCTTCTTGGAGGAGAAGCGAAACCTCTTCAAAGAAAATCCAGAAAGTCCAGTTGCCTCTTGGAAAAAAAGCACCTTTGGGACAACCTGGATGACTGAGAATCTCTTTTATCAGTAGATAATAATATGTATCACATACACACACACACACACACTGAAGAAGCTTCTTGGATGGGAAGCGAAAGATCTTCAAAGAAAAACCAGAAAGTCCAGTTGCCACTTGAAAAAAAAAGAAGCACCTTTGGGAATATAGCAACAGAATAACCAAGAGTTACCATCCCTGTCCTATTGTTTCTTTTTATTTTATTTTTCTTATATGTATATTTCATGTATTCATAACTATGTTTATACTTATACCTGTTATCTTGTAAGCGATTGACAAATCAAATAAATAAATAAAACCCCTTGCTCAAGCAGGAGACCCTACACCAGGGGTCCTCAACAATACTGGGCTGTGGGTCCATTTGGAACTGGGCCCCACAAGAGGCTGGCTGGTTTCCCTCCCTCCCTGCTGGACCACTAAAGTGTAAAGGATTTCAGGAAGAGACTGGACAGCCAATTGTCTGGAATGGTCTAGGGCAGGGGTCTTCGAACTTGACAGCTTTAAGACTTGTGGGCTTCAACTCCCAGAATTCCTCCTCCATGTCATGTTAGCTCAGGAATTCTGGGAATTGGAAGTCCACAAGTCTTAAACTTGCCAAGTTTGAAGACCCTTGCTCTACTCTTATCTATTCTATCCCTCTCTTTCTATCTCTTCTACCTCTTTATTCTATTTATCTATCCATTCTATCTTTATCTCTCCTATCTATTCTATATTTCTTTCTATCTATTTTACCTCTCTTTATTCTATTTATCTATCCATTCTATATCTCTCCCTCTATCTATTCTATATTTCTTTCTATCTATTCTACCTCTCTTTATTCTATTTATCCATTCTATCTTTATCTCTCCCTCTATCTATTCTATATTTCTTTCTATCTATTCTACCTCTCTTTATCTATCTATTCCAGGGGTCTTCGAACTTGACAGCTTTAAAACTTGTGGACTTCAACTCCTAGAATTCCTCATCCAGTCCATATTAGCTCAGGAATTCTGGGAGTTGAAGTCCACAAGTCTTAAAGTTGCCAAGTTTGAAGACTCTTGCTGTAGTGACTGTCCAGTCTCTTCTTAAAAGCCTCCAGTGATGGGGCACCCAAGACTTCTGGAGGCAAGTGGTTCCACTGGTTAATTGTCTTCGCTGTTAGGAAGTTTCTCCTCAATTCCAGGTTGCTTCTCTCCTTGATGAGTTTCCGTCTTGCTTCTTGCCTTTCTGGGGTGAATCAGCTCCCTGCTGTTGCCAAAGAAAGGGGCCTGGCCTGGATCTGGCCAGAAGAATCGGTCCCCAGATTGAGGGTTTGCTCTTGGCTTGGCTTCTCGATTGCATCAAACTGCAGGTGAGGCTGAGTCAGCCAGAGTCTTCCTCCGGTTTGTGCAACTCATCAACCCACGGAGCGAGCCAGGTGCCTCCTTGCATCACGAGAGTTGTGGGCTCCCTACCTATTCTTTGGATGAGGACTGGGCCAGGTTAAGGACCAGGCTAATGGTTCCCACAGCTCATGGGTGTGATAGATGGACATTGCAGCCACAAGATCCAATCCCCTGGTTTTGTTTTACACAAACCATGCCCACTTGTTTGTTTTGTCAAGCATGTATGAGAAAACAAGTATGAACATAACACATAAACATATAAGTATAAACATGTATAAATATATACATAATAAATGCGTACAAATAAATGATCAATGGGAACAGTAGGACAGGGATGGTTGGCATGGGCGTGGCTTGGTGGGCGTAGCAGGGGAAAGATACTGCAAAATCCCCATTCCCTCCCCACCCCACTAACCTGCTTTCCAGTTCTGTTCTCCTGTACAGGGCAACAAAAGAAGACTCAGCCGATCAGCTGGGACTCAATGGGAGGCAGAGAACAGATGGGGTTGGCGGGGCCAGTCAGAGGTGGCAGTGGCAGGTTCTCTGAACTACTCAAAATTTTCGCTACTGGTTCTCCAGAACTGGTCAGAACCTGCTGAAGACCACCTCTGGACACATAGCAATGGGTGGAAACTAATCAAGGAGAGAAGCAACTTAGAACTAAGGAGGAATTTCCTCTTAGAGCAATTCATCAGTGGAACAACTTGCTTCCAGAAGTTGTGGATCCTCCAACACCGAAAGTTTTTAGAAGAGATTGGATGACCATTTGTCTGAAGTGGTGTAGGGTTTCCTGCCTAAACAGGGGGTTGGACTAGAAAACCCCCAAGGTCCCTTCCAACTCTGTTTATTCTATTCTATTCTATTCTATTCTATTCTATTCTATTCTATTCTATTCTATTCTATTCTATTCTTATTCTATTCTATTCTTATTCTATTCTATTGCTTTATGGAAAATTAGAAACATCCACTTTTTGTCACTCAGAGCCAGGGCATGAATTTACTCGACTGGTCATTGTCTTGACAGTTGCTTGAAAATACTGGGTCATACTGACCTGTTTAACTTGTTTATAGGATGTCTGAGTGTTCACACTGACCTTGCCACAGTGGGTGGCAAGAGACATAGGAAGTGAAATGTCCAAAAGAGGAGAGCCAAAAATCCAAAATCATGCACAAAGGGGAGATAATTTCCCAATGCTTCTGGAAAAGTGGTATCCAAGGGAAGGAAAGAATTAGGACAACAAAGTTTTTAATATTTTCATGAATGAAAGCAAATATGTATGCGTTCCAGGATAATATTGCAGGATCCAATCTGGGTCAGTCACCATGAACCAGAGGTTTGTCTGCTGAGCTTTTCAGACCCCACAGAATGGTGAGAGAGAAGTTTCCTGAAGACGGGCTCCAGAATGAGTCCAAAAACTTGGAAGACTTAATCTCTGGTCCTGATGACTGACTGTTCTGACCTAGACCTTCCCAAGATCATGAAGCTGACTCCTTGTCCCAATAAAACCCCTTTTATTTAGGTTAAAGTGAATTCCTCTCCAGCAAAGTCCCAGCAAACAGACTTTCAAGAGATTTCACAACTACAGACCTTTATCAGGCTGGGAGAGTTGCCAGGCTGATAGCTTCCAAACGCCATGCTGTAGCAGACAGTACTTGGCAAGGAGTCAGGAACAGATCTTCACACTAATTAAATGAACTAATTGTCTCCTGCAAACCCCAGTCCCCTTTCGCTTCTCTTTATTCCCTATGGGAGGAGCCATTCACCATCCACCTGTGGCTTCACTCCTGAGTCAACCTTTGTTCCTTAGCTGTTTCCTTCTCCTGGCAGCTCTGTGCATGTGCACACTGGGAACAGTCTCCAGCTGTTCTTCTACCCCACTGATCTCCAACTCCGAAGGAACTGATAACTGTCAGATGGCCCTGGTCCCATCTCTGCCTCCAATGCAGAGCACCCATCAGAGCTTTCCCCAGACTCCAGGACTGGTCCATGTTCTTCCCCAACCTCCTCACTGTCTGAGTCAGCTGCCAGCTCCGCTGGCCAATGGCAGGCCACAACACCCACCCAGATTGGATCCTGCAATATTTTCTTTTAAATCTTACAGAATCAAAAGGGGAGAAAAACCCACCCTGTTTATATATCGCCGTCCAAAATGATTAGAAAGATTTAAAAAATCTCCACCATGACTGAGAGCAATGAGGCTAATCCTGACATTGTCCAGTATTCAAATCAGTGGAAGATGGCTGCCCTGTGATCTTGTGAGGAGCAGTCATCTAGAGCACATGTGGGCAATCTCCCATATCCTCTCCTTATCTGGAAAGTTCCAAAGAACCGGAGCTGTGGTGGTGCAGTGGTTAGAAAGTGGTACTGCAGGCTACTTTGCTGACTTCCAGCAGTTTGAGCCTCACCAGCTCAAAGTTGACTCAGCCTTCTATCCTTCTGAGGTTGGTAAAATGAGGACCCAGACTGTTGGGGGCAAGAGGCTGACTCTGTAAACTGCTTCAAGAGGGCCATGAAGCACTGTGAAGCAGTATATAAGTCAAAGTGCTAGTGCTAGGAAGGAAGGAAGGAAGGAAGGAAGGAAGGAAGGAAGGAAGGAAGGAAGGAAGGAAGGAAGGAAGATAGATAACATCTGAAAGAATGGGAGGAAGGAAGGAAGGGAAGTGGGAGGGAGGGAAGGAAGAAGAGAAGTAGGGAGGGAAAGTGGGAGGGAGGGAAGGAAGGGCCATGGTGTTACAATGGTTAGAATGCAGTATTGAGATTGACTCTGCTCACTGTTCAATCCTGACTGGCTCTAGGTTGACTCAGCCTTCCATCCTTCCAAGGTCGATAAAACGAGGACCCAGATTGTTGGGAGCAACAAGCTGACTCTATAAACGGCTTAGAGAGGGCTGTAAAGCACTGTGAAGCAGTATATAAGTGCTATTGCTATTGACCAGTTCCTTGGTCTTTGCCATCAACTCTGCTTTCACTGAGTTGCCCACATACCTCCTCTGGAAGTCTCATTTGTTTGTATTTTTAAAGGATGCGAAAACGTAAATAAAAAAGGAAGATACATGTACTATGGAAATGGCCTGCCACTACCTACTTCTCGGCTTCTTTAGACTTCCCATTTCAGCCTGTGTCTCTGGAATGTCTTCTGGTGGGCCCCCATTCAAATATTATCCAGGTCCAGTCTGGCTTAGCTTTTGATGACTATGCAACGTCAGCCAGGAAGACAATGTTAACTAGACAGGGGACTTCACAACATCCATTTATTTATTTATTTATATTTATTTTTATTCATATTTATATGCCACCCTTCTCCGGAGACTCAGGGTGGCTTACAATGTTTGGAGCACAACCCAATGCGCTCAGCAATAGCCTTCATTCCATTGTATATGCCTGCTTATTACTAAGCGGCATTTTTACAAAGTCAGCTTATTGCCCCCAACAATCTTGGGTCCTCAATTTACCTACCCGAGAGGATGGAAGGCTGAGTCAACCTTGAGCCTGGTGGGATTCGAGCCTGCACTAATTGCAGGCAGCTGGAATTAAGTGCTAGGTGTTTAATAGCCTGCACCACCAAGGCTCTTGAACAGTTGAGCTTATCTTTTGGTGATTTAAGGATACGTCCACACCATTTTCTTGGCAACAGTATGCAAATCTCCCCCCCCCCTAGGAAATTAACTCCCCATTCTCAGCTCTGAGATTTCCTGGAGATTTCCTAACTGTGTTCAAGCAGATCTAACAATCGTTTGCTTTTTCAAGTTCAGCCAAGGTGGGTTATGTGCTTTAGATATATTTCGGTGTTTCTTCTCTCTTTCTTCTCCCTCTCCCAGAGGTGGTCTTCAGCAGGTTCTGACCAGTTCTGGAGGACCACTAACGGAAATTTTGAGTAGTTTGGAGAACCGGCAAATACCACCTCTGACTGGCCCAGCCAAGCCCCTCTATTCTCTGCCTCCCAGCTGATCGGCTGGGTCTTCTTTGGTTGCCCTGCACAGGAGAATGGAGCTGGAAAGGTTAGTCGGGTGGGGAGGGAATGGGGATTTTGCAGTATCCTTCCCCCGGACTGTGGTGGGAATGGAGATTTTGCAGTGTCCTTTCCCTGCCACGCCCACCAAGCCATGCCTACCAAGCCACACCCACCAAGCCACGCCCACAGAACCGGTAGTAAAAAAAATTGAATCCCACTACTGCCCTCTCCCAGGGTGGGATTCTACCAGTTTGCACCTATTTGCTAGAACCTGTTGTTAATATTCTAAGCAGTTTGGAGAACCAGTTGTTAGAAGAAATTACTGGCCTAATCCTGTAAGGAAGGCAGGAAGGAAACATTCTGGTGTTGCTTACAGAAACTGCCCCTCCATTAACCCTTATTACGTTCTTGGCAGGACTAGACTTCCTGTCTCAGGAACATCTCTAGAGTTTTCCCCCCCTTCTTTGCTAGTACTTTGCTTGTGTGGAGTGACCATTCAAAGTTACAATGGCACTGAAAAATGTGACTTATGACCCTTTTGCACACTTATGACTGTTGCAGCATCACCACAGTCATGAGAGGCCAGGCGAGGAGATGCGTGCCTCAATGTGAGTGATACTGAATTGGCCACACCCAGCCAATAACATGACCACCAAGCCATGCCCACCAACTAAGCCACGCCCACAGAACCAGTTGTTAAAAATTTGAATCCCACCCCTGCCCTCTCCCCAACATTTTCATGGATTCCGTGCTTGTGGAAACTTTACAACCGTTGCCCACCTCTAACTGCAACCATTTGCTAATACAGGCAAGGGAAGGAAATGTCTCTTGCAGCTCCATGAGGAGATTTGTTGCATATTAATGAAGAAAAAAAGGAAAGATATTTAGATATTCATCCAGAACATGGGAATAAAGCATTTGCCATCTGCTGGAAACGGTGCCATCCCTGCTCATATGGAGAGCAACCTTCTTTTATTATCTAACTGCTGTTCACACTTTCAACATTTGCTCGTATTCTTGATATCAATAAATCCAATTATTTATGCAGGATTTCACTAACATTGCTGCTACCCAATTAATGCCACTTGCAGTCATAATTGCTACTTCCTTACATGTTGCTACACTGAATTATGCCCAACCCAATGATCTTACTTCTGTATCAGGGGCATTCAAGTTTGTTAATATGGGGCATGAACCATTTTTTCTCTACCACAAACTGCTTTATATATTTTCCACATTTAAGAACAGTGTAACTGCAATGTCATCCTAAGTTGCATTGACAGAGGGATACAATGAAGATCAAGGGAGGTACTAATAGCACTCTACAAAGCCTCAGTAAGACCACACATAGAATATTGCATCCAGTCACCATACTATAAAAAAGATGTTGAGATTCTAGAAAGAGTGCAGAGAGCAACCAAGATGATTAAATGTTGGAGATTAAAACATAGGAAGAACGGTTGCAGGAACTGGGTATATGGCTACTCTAGAGAAGTGAGGGACTAGGGGGAACATGGTAGCAACGATCCAGTACTTGAGGGGCTGCCACAAAGAAGAGGGGGTCAAATTATTCTCCAAAGCAGCAGAAGGCAAGACAAGAAGGCAAGACAACAGAGCCTTGGTGGTGCAGGCTATTAAACGCCTAGCACTTAGTTCCAGCTGCCTGCAATTACTGCAGGCTCGAATCCCACCAGGCTCAAGGTTGACTCAGCCTTCCATCCTCTCGGGGTAGGTAAATTGAGGACCCAAGATTGTTGGGGGCAATAAGCTGACTTTGTAAAAATGCAGGGGGGGCAAAAGCCCTAGTAATAAGCAGGCATATACAATAGAATGAAGGCTATTGCTGAGTGCATTGGGTTGTGCTCCAAAGATTGTAAGCCGCTCTGAGTCTCCGGAGAAGGGCGGCATATAAATGTGAATTAAAAAAGAAGCAGCAATGGATGGAAACTGATCAAAGAGAGAAGCAACCTGGAATTAAGGAGAAACTTCCTAACAGGGAGGACAATTAATATGTGGAACAGCTTTGCCTTCAGAAAGTGTGGGTGCTCCATCACTGGAGATTTTAAGAAGAGACTAGACAGCCATTTGTCTGGGATGGTATAGGTTCTCCTGCTTGAGCAGGGGGCTGGACTAGAAGACCTCCAAGGTCCCATCCAGCTCTATTCTGATTGATCTAGCATGGATTTCCATTTGCAGTCAGGCAGGCATGTTTTTGTGACATCCTTTCTCTTTCCTGATAAATTTACACTATCTGTCCTAAGCCTTTTCTTTTGTCTTTCCCTTAGAAAATTAGCAAGGAGAACAACTGAGCCGGAGGTTTCCAAAGTCTGAAAACGTTTGAAAACCCTGGTACTACAACTCTCAATTTTAAGCTGGATAGCTGCCTCGCCCTCCTCCATACATTACCTTGAAATGATCTAGTATCTCTTACATAAATAACTTATGTAATCCTTATGTAAATGGTCATATAAAGAACCACATGGGTTTTTTTCTTGAAATGTTCTAGCGCATCTTTTTTCTATTTTTATTTTACTTTTTCTTCTTTTCTTTTCTTTTCTTCTTCTTCTTCTTCTTCTTCTTCTTCTTCTTCTTCTTCTTCTTCTTCTTCTTTTCTTCTTCTTCTTCCTCCTCCTCCCTCTCCTCTTTCCTTACTCCATATTCATTTGTGGTTTTTATTTTGTTTTAAAACCTTTAATAAAATCAATAAAAATGTCCCAGTGTTCTATATGACTAACATAAACGTGATGCAGGTTTATTATATATTAACTGATTAAATAACTTTAAAAGTCGGGTTTTTGTTTTGAAAAACATTATCCATGTTGTTATATGACTTTGCAAAAAAAGAGCCACTTTGATTTTAGGAATGACCCCAGTGTGCAAAGGTTTGGCTTTTGCTGATTTAGTCCAGTATAGTGGCTGTAGATACCAACCACAACTGAGAAAATTTCTACAATAGATCCTTGTTCCTCATCCCAATTTTAAAACTGCAGGAATTGCTTCTGATGGATTATATCCTATCTCACTCTAGACTTTGCTGCCCACTAAAGCTGCAGAAACTGAGCTGCTGGGGGAAAAAAAATCCTCATTTTAGGACACATTTTGGTGTCTGCTCCAGAACCATTAAGAACACCCCAGTAAAAGTCAAGTAGACATTTGCTCTTTTTTGTTCTGCTTCTCAGAATTCTCTGGGAAAGTGCCATTTCATTTGCTGATAAATTACTTGTGTTGCCAAAATAAAAATAAAAATGCAAAACTTCAGGGCAAACTGCTGTGCAAATAAATATGAGCAGAATCAGAGAAAGGATTAGCCGTTGCTCCTCTACCAGAGATACTTTGGCACAGAGCGGTGAGCTGACATGATTTAAGCGTGAACGTCATCTGAGAAGCAAGAAAAAAAATAATTCAAAAACTGCATAGACGGTTACTTGCAAAGCCTGTTGGCAAGGCAATGCAGGCAACACCTTGGGGACGAGAGATTAATTTGAACCAAGGCCCAAAAGTCATGATAATATATTCAAAATGATCTACCAGCAGTTGAGCTTATCTTCGCCTTAACGCTTGATCCAGCTTCTGCCCCAGGGATTGCAGTGAGCTGCAACATGCTCGAAATCAAACGACAATGAAGAAGATAAAGGAAACCCCATGTATCAAATCCCAGAAAGTCTCTCTTCCAAGCCAATCAATCAGAATAAAGCTGGAAGTGACCTTAGAGGTCTTCTAGTTCAACCCCTTGCTCAAGCAGGAGACCCTATACCATTTCAGACAGGTGGCTGTCCAGTCTCTTCTTAAAAGCCTCCAGTGATGAAGCAGCCACAACTTCCTGGTGGCAAGTAGTTCCGCTGGTTCTCACTGTCAGGAAGTTTCTCCTTAATTCCACATCGCTCCTCTCCTTGATTAGTTTCCGTCCATTGCGTCTTGTCTTGCCTTCAGGTGCTTTGGAGAATAGCTTGACTCCCTCTTCTTTGGGGCAGCCCCTCAAATACTGGAACATTGCTATCATGTCACCCCTAGTCCTTCTTTTCTCCAGACTAGCCAAACCTAAATCCTGCAGCCGTTCTTCATATGTTTTTTGTCTCCAGGATGAATTTTTGATCATCCTAGTTGCTCTTCTCTGCACTTTTTCCAAAATCTCAACATCTTTTTTTGGGTAATGTGGTGACCAGAACTGGATGCATGAAACATGAAAAACTATACTGCACCTCAATACTGATACTGAAATACTATAAATCATCCTCATCTTGCAACTGTATTATGTTTCCATCCATTGCTGCTTGTCTTGCCTTCTGGTGCTTTGGAAAATAGGTTGACCCCCCCTCTTCTTTGTGGCAGCCCCTCAAATATTGGAATAGTGCTGTCATGTCACTCCCTAGTCTTCCTTTTCTCTAGACTGGCCATCCCCCAAGGCTGCAAAGGGTGGCTTGCAAAGCCACCATTTTGTGGCGGTCCCACCAGCGAATCTCAGGTGGCTTAGCCAATTTGTCTTATTTAAGCCCCCTTCCCGCCTCCCTTTTCCCACATAAGTCAACCTACACTATCCCAGGGACCGAGAAACATTAAGAGCGGAGGCCAGTTCTCATTTCCTCACCACAGGAGACTGTCTCTACCCGAATGTCCAAGGCCATCATGGCAATAGCTGTCATATCCACCTCAGGATGCAGTGGGGGTTTTTTCCCTTTCCTCCATGCTCAGGGACAGATTGTCCTAAAGGGGTTGAGAATTCAGTGTATGGCTGAATTAAACTCAGTCCCAGCGGGCTCTGCTCGATGTTAAGTGCTGTGGGGGATTGTCATCTCTTTGCATGAGTGCAACCTTGGGAGCCAGGAAGAGGAAAAAGGTCGTTTTGAAGAATAAGGATTGGGAAAGAGATGCTAAATATAACGGGCAGATCAGCGAGCGAAAACGTGGATGGAAATATCGGCTCCATCCTGTATTATACAAGCAAGAATGATAATGGCCAATTGTGCAGAGGATCAAAAAGATTTGGGGAGCAAAGGATGAAATGTGTGGGGTGACTCAGAGCAGCTGGTTGCTAACAGCAATTTGGTTCAGCCTTGCTACCGCTAAGGCAAGCGAAGGAACAATTTCCTTTAGCTGATTTACAAGACAAAATACCAGCAAATACTATGTTCAGGAAGCAAGGTGGTGCAGAAACTCAGCAAATCTGAGTTTTCAGCATCTTCACACCTTCAAAAAAATAAAAATAAAAATAAAAATCATGTATCACTTGAATCCACAGGAAAATTAACTTGAATTATTTTTTTTCCTCGCATTTCCTTAGGTGCCCATTCAGAGGCAAAATTCTGCAGTGATCAAATCTTCCTGGCTGAAGAATTTTCGAAGTCTTCCACAGATCTACAAAACTGCACCATTTTGTCCCTGAGTGGGAAGGGGGATGGACTAGATAACCACCAAGGTCCCTTCCATCTCTGTTAATCTGTATCAGCCAACTTCTCTTCAGTACCTTTCATCCAGCAGGTGAGGACAGCGAGTGATGTCATCGCTTATTTCAAATTCCAGGTAAGTAACATAAAAAGAGAGATCTTTCCGAGGATGGCGAATTTCCAACTCATACAATGTATTTCATTTAAACCATTGTAATCTCTCTGGTTAAATTTTGCACCTAATTGTTCAGGAATAAATATGAATTAGGAAACAAAACCTCTAGAAAAGAGCAATGATTATTTACATAACGCGTGGAAGTTTGTCACTGAAAATGAACAAAAATGGGACAAAATTCACTTAACAACTGTCTCCCTTAGCAACAGAAATTTGGGGCTCAGTTGTGGTCGCAAGTCGAGAACTACCTGTGTATGTTCTTCTTGAAAGTAGCTTCCCATTGAATTGAGACATTATTGATTTATAGCAAAACATTTTAATAAGTAGATACTTCAGGCAGTGATTTAAAATTTAAGCAATATCTGTACTCATATTTTAGCCATTTTTATGTGTACTTTTATATACTGATTTAGTCATTTCTTTTTTTCTTAAATTGTATTTTATCTTTTGTATGAAGTTGTAGATCATGATGAACAGCGGCTACAATAAAGGATGTTTATAATATTCTTATGCCTATATCCCCAACATTTGGAATCTACCAAGATATTAATTGTGTGTTGTTGCTTTTTTCCCAGGTGTAAGAATTGGTTAATCGTGTTTATACAATACTGAGAAGAAATGAATAAAGGATTTGGAGCAATGAAATCATGGTATATATTTGTAGGAAATGAATGAATTCGAATGCTGACCGAAGCAAGGAAGGAAGCAGCAGAGCAGTGTAGTCGAAATTTGGGATGTTGCTCTGAGTATAATTTCCCCAAATCTTTCTTAGTTTCTAATGATCAGAGTTATTAATTTTTAGAATTACTTTACCTTATCATCGCCGCTGTATGCGTATCTGTGTCGGCGTACAATCTTCTAGTATGTCACTTCATGATAATTAAACTTTATAAAAGAATATTAAAAGTTTACCCAGTAAAATGCACCTCTCCCTCCATTTCATCGTGGAAAAAAAAGTCCTTTTATTCACATCTACAGCATCAGAATCCATGGTCCATAAAACTTTTTACATTTTTTGGAGGGGGGAAAAAAGAAAGCATACATATACTTGCTTCTGGATTCAGGCTCATGAAGGTTACCTCCTTACTTTTGACTCTTAAATAGACATTTGCTGATAGCCTATTTACAGCATAAGCCCTACTAGTCCAACTTTCTGTTCCAGTGGCTGATCAGGTTGCATGTTCCTTCCTTCCTTCCTTCCATCCATCCATCCATCCATCCATCCATCCATCCATCCATCCATCCATCCATCCACCTAACACTCTGTTTGAGAAACACACACCAATTTTTACACACACATATGCACACCATCCAGTTATTCCTTAGTGCTGCTGCTATGATGGAAGGGAGATGTGAAAATCAGGGTTATCAAAAATTAAAGGCCGCCTTGGAGGAACAGCTTCCTTATTAGCTTTGTGCAACAGCTTGAACAGTCCCGTTCCGATGTTCATCGGGATTCCCATAATAATGCACTCAGAAACACCTGTAGAGCATCAAGGAAAAGAAAAAAGAAAACAGTTCACATCTTGCCCAGCTTTTCCGCGATACTTGTTTATTTATTGACCCGGCTGCCCAACTCCCGCAGGGTGACATTAAAAAAAGAAATGGGATGAAACCCAGCTGCTTTTTTCACTCTGCCCGAGGACTTCAGTTGATGATAAAGGACATAAAGGATGCAACCGATTTGTAGGAATGTACCTCTAATGGCTGGGAGGCATCCTGACTGAACCGTAAATCATACTTACCGCACACTGAATCCTTCTGCCCAAAGTAGGCGGCGTCAAAGAGATGGTCTGCCGTCTTTTCGAAGGAAGCAAGCATCAAGACGCTCTCTTTCATTTTTGCCAGCCCAAATCGAGTGATTCCCAGAACTTCACCCTAATTCCATAGGGTGGGGGTGGGTGGGTGGAGAGAAAGCCATTAACATCACTAGAGAGTTGCTGAAAGGGTAGACCAATGAAAATGGCAAGGCTTGCAATGCTCCATTCTGAATTTCATATCACAAGTGATACAGAGAGACGGTGTGTATGTGTGTGTGTGTCTCTTTCTCTCTTTATATATATAGCTCTATCCATCCATCTCTATAGATCCATCCATCTCTATCCATCAATATCATATCTATCTATCTATCTATACATCGCTATCTATATCCATCCATCCATATATATCTAAATCTAAATCTATATTCTTTTTTTTTATTCATATTTATATGCCGCCCTTCTCCGGAGACTCAGGGCGGCTTACAATTTTTTTGGAGCACAACCCAATGCGCTCAGCAATAGACTTCATTCCATTGTATATGCCTGCTTATTACTAAGTAGCATTTTTACAAAGTCAGCTTATTGCCCCCAACAATCTTGGGTCCTCAATTTACCTACCCCGAGAGGATGGAAGGCTGAGTCAACCTTGAGCCTGGTGGGATTCGAACCTGCACTAATTGCAGGCAGCTGGAACTTAAGTGCTAGGCATTTAACAGCCTGCACCACCAAGGCTCTATATCTATATCAATCAATCAATCAATCAATCAATCAATACATAAAAATTGGGATGAAAACCAGGTAGAACCAACAGGGATTATTTGATTTCTCACTCGTTGAAAGAAGGATTATAAATAAAATCGCCCTCTCTGAAAAAAAATTAAAAAGCAGCCCCCTACCACCAATTACAGGACATGACTCGCTGTGAAATTAGCTACCAAAGTCTTCAGTAAAGCACATACAGAATACAGCCCAACAACAAAGAACGCAAGAGATGGGAGGATAAGTATAAATAGAATAGCACATAATTCTTTATGGGCCAAGTGCGATTGGAATTTGCCTCTGGTGCAAGCTCTCAGTGTACGTGCAAGCAACTAAGTGACGGATCATAGATCATAGTTACCATCATTAATCATCTGATATAACAAACACAAGGGACAATTCATAGATACCAATAGGCGAAGGTATTAGGAAAAATGAGAAGACGAAAAGATAATATCAATACAGCTTACTACATGGGTAAATACCTTTAGGGCCAAGACAATGCTGTGGGAAGCAGAGTGATGGCACAGAGCAAAAAACTGTCCTTGTATCTAGTTGTTTTGGTTGCCAATGCCCTATAGTGGCATCCCGGAGGAAGGAGTTGAATTAGTTTATGTGCAGGATATGAGGGGTCTGTAGATTCTTTCTCAGCCCTCTTTCTGGCTGACATAGTACACAAGTTCTCAATGGAAAGCCTTCTCCTATCTAAAGGAGAAGGGCCCCTGCCCAAATCTCATGCTGGTATTATTGCTAAGCCTTTCTTAACATTTTTCTTCCTTCATATATTTTTCAGGATGAGAGTGGGGAAAGAATGAGTAATTGTATACAATAATGGAAAAAAAAAACACCCCAAACCTTGTAGGTCATTAGGTCTGACAACAGCATGACATGCCTCCGATCAATACTCATTCCGTGGTTTACCATAGTATATTGGATTTCACTGATAATAGTGGTTCGTGCAGCTTCAATGCCCAAGGTTTTCTCAACCTGGAAGATTAATTTATGTTGCCTTAACGAAATGAAAAAAATCCTTATTCAATTTTCTCTGTTCTCCAACCCAATTATATTCACTTCTTTACACATTACTATGGCATATCTGATAGATTTGCTAGAGAAATACATAAAGAATTCTCTCTCTCTCCCTCTCCAACTATATTCATCTACCTACCTACCTACTTCATCTATCTATCTTCATCATCTATTCATTATCTATGTATCATCTATCATCTATGTATCATCTATCTATCATCTATGTATCATCTATCTTCATCATCTATTCATTATCTATCTATCATCTATCTTTCATCTATCTTCATCATCTATTCATTATCTATCATCTATCATCTATCTTCATCATCTATTTATTATCTATCTATGTAACATCTATGTATCATCTATCTATGTATCATCTATCTTCATCATCTATTCATTATCTATGTATCATCTATCTACTATCTATCATCTATCTTCATCATCTATTCATTATCTATCTTCATCATCTATTCATTATCCTCATCATCTATTCATTATCTATGTATCATCTATCTTCATCATCTATTCAATCATCTGTTCATTTGTCTGTGTATCGTCTGTGATAAATCTATGTCGTCGTCTATCTTTGTCGTCTATTCAAATTTGTCTGTCATCATCTGTCTTCGTCGTCTTATTTAAATTTGTCTATGTTGTCATCTGTCTTTAATGTCTGTTCATTGTCTGTCTGTGACATCTATGTGTCATCTGTGTCATCTATCTTTCATCATCTATTGTCTATGTGTCGTCTATCTTACTTTGTCTGTCATCTGTCTTCATCATCTGTTCATATTTGTCTATGTATCATCTGTCTTTGTCGTCTGTTTGTTATCTATCTATTATCACGTCTGTGTCATCTATCTATGTATCATCGTCATTAAATCATCTATTCATTATCATGTATCATCTGTCTTGCTATCTGTCATCTTCTCATCTATTCATTTGTCTGTCTATCTATCTATCTATCTATCTATCTATCATCTATCTTCATCATCTATTCATTATCTATCTTCATCATCTATTCATTATCTATCTTCATCATCTATGTCTATCCATCCATCCGTCCATCCATCCATCATACATCTTCATCATCTATTCATTATCAATCTTCATTATCTATCTTCATCTATCTATCCATTTATCTCCATCCATCCATCCATCCATCCATCCATCTATATCCATCCATCCATCCATCCATCCATCTATATCCATCCATCCATCCATCCATCCACCTAATAAGAGTGAAGTCTTTTCCCCCCAACATTATGTCCAGAATCATTGATAGTATGATCTTACTATCATTCTTACACTGACCCCACAAAACGTATATTAGGCCTATATTGTAAACAAGGCCACAAGCTTAAATAAAGGCCTTACTTTAGTACTTGAGTCAGTTCATGGAAGAAACAAGATCTAAACCAAGCAATACTGTTGCGTGCTTTGGGCTCCTTTCTTAACTGCTATGTTCCACCAATTTATCCCCTTTTGTGCTGTGTTACCTCATAAGTGTTGTTCGATGTTGTTCTGGTTCCTTTTACCCCATGAGTGGCCATGACAGCTCTCAAGTTGTCACCTTCCACCAACAATTTGTACTTTTCCTTTCCACTCTGTTCATCAATATGAATGACGGCACGAGACACCTCCGGGATACCTTGCACAACGACCTAAGAGGTTGAAAGGGAAACAACCAAAAGCAGGAACATTTGATTTTTTCCTCATGTTGTGGCCCGCCAGCAGCCTGCAGAGCTGATGGCAGACTCAGACAGTGAGGAGGTTGGGGAGGAACATGGGCCAGTCCTGGAGTCTGGGGAAGGCTCTGATGGATGCTCTGAGTCAGAAGCAGAGATGGAGCCAGGGCCATCTGGCAGTTATCAGCTGTCTTCAGAGTCAGAAATCAGTGGGGCAGAAGAACAGCTGGAGCCTGTTCTTGATGTGTGCATGCACAGAGCTGCCAGGAGAAGGGACAGTTAAGGAACAAGGGTCGACTCGGGAGTAAGGGCTCAGGTGGACAGTGAATGGCCCCTCCCATTGGGAATAAAGAGAAGCGAAAGGGGAGTAGTGTTTGCAGAAGACAATTAGTTCATTTAATTAGTTTGAAGATTTGTTCATGACTCTTGGAGACTTCTTGCCAAGTATTTTCTAGTACAGCGTTGTGCTTGGAAGCTATCGGCCTGGCAACTTTCCAAGCCTGATAAGATTGGTGGTTACAATTCATCCTTGAAAGACTGTTTGCCAGGACTTTGCTGGATGCGAATGATAGGAATTCACATTAGCCTAATAAAAAGGAGTTTTGTTGGGACAAGGAGTCTGCTTCGTGATTTTGTGAAGCCTAGGTCAGAACACCTCAGGAAAAACAGGATTAGTAGTATAAAAATGTAACTACAAGCTTCCTTCACAATTTTTACTAAGACTTGAGAGTTCATCTTAATGTTCTCCCAGAAGGAAAATGGGTAAATATGAACGAACAAGAATCTCAGAGAGTTAGGAATCTCAATTCTTTGGCGGATTAAGCAGCTAGAAGAAAATCATATCATTACCATTTATTATTGCTTATGATTATTTAAATATGATAATTCTGGATTCTGTACATCATCGGCAGCCCCTGGGGTAAGATGCTTCATAAATTTTGCAAATAAATGCTCTCTGCATGATCAAAATTTGCTTTTTAATCAGGTCAGAGTGTATGAGATCCCACTGAAGCTTGAATAATCCATGATTTGATAAACCCCAGTCTGGATGACTATCAAGTTGGGGATGTCTTGGAGAAGGATCAAGAAGATAGTATCAATAGTCAGTGGCGCCTTGGGTGCAATTCCCAAAACAACTGGAGCACCACTTGAACAGCACCATCGGAATTGACAAAATCACCAGCAGTCAATTGCAAAAGGCAACTTTGGTTGGAATGGCTGACATCCTACGAAGATATCATCAAACATAGAACAATTAATCAGTGGAACAACAGAAGTTGTAAATACTCCAACACTTGAAGTTTTTAAGAAGAGATTGGATAACCATTTGTCTGAAATGGTGTAGGGTTTCCTGCCTAAGCAGGGGGTTGGACTAGAAGACCTCCAAGGTCCCTTCCAACTCTGTTATTCTATTCTGTTCTATCCACATCTGCCTCTTCCAGATCCTTTGGGAAGGACTCTACACCAAATCCAACTTAAACATCTGGCTGAACATCCAAAAAGCCATAAGAAAAGTTGCAGCAATATTAAGAATTATTTTTTCTGGTCCCAAGGGAAGAATTAATTCTACAAAAAATAGCAGATTGCGCTGAAATGGATATGCTCGCACTAAAAATGAAGGAAAAAGAAGAATCTGACTATTACTCAGTTTGGCATCGATGGTATGAGTGGCTGGAAAAGAGAGATAAGAATTGAAAAAGATGACTATATAAGAGAAATCCCAAGAGAGTGACACATAGATATGTAGAGAGGTAAAAGAGATAAAGCTAGGTATTAATAGTAAATATAAGTAAAGATAATAATTATTAGTGATATGTACGAATAGATGATGGAAATATATGACAATACTGAATGCTGACGTAAACGCTGTTGAAAATGTAATTATGATTTGTACTGGTGGAAAATAAAAATTGTTGGGAAAAAAAAGAATTATTTTTTCTGTTCGGAAGACTCTGAAGGCAATCCTTTTCTAGAAAAAATTCAAGGTTCTGGTATTAACATTCAAAGTCCTATGAGACATGGGTCCGGGTTATTTACGGGAGCGTCTACTGCCGGCATCGAATACCAACCGCCCTGTATGAGCGCGCAGGCAGGGACTTCTTGGGGTGCTGTCTGCGACCCAGTGTCGTTTGGCGGCATCCCGGGGAAGGGCCTACTCTGTAGCGGCTCCCACTCTGTGGAACCAACTACCTCTGGGGCTCCGCCTGGCCCTGACCTCAGCCTTCTGACACGACCTAAAAACCTGGTTGTTTGAACAGGCTGGGCTGTGCTGACTCCTTGGGGAATGGGTTTTTAATTTTAAATTTATTAATGGATTTTTAGTTTAATTTGGCTTGTCATAATTTAATTCTATTTTAGCTAACTTAATTTATTGTACTGTTTTTATCTGTGAGCCGCCCCGAGTCCTTTTGGAGAGGGTGACATCAAATCAAACAGACAAACAAACAAACAAACAAATGAACAAATAAATAAATAAAACAAAACAAAACAAAAAACTTGGAACAATTTCACTTGCTCATCAACAATAAAATGAACAATACTCACCTTTGGCAGCTCTTCTTTCAGGGACTGCAAGACGTAATACATCGAGCTCTTGCTATTCTCTCGGGGAGTAACGCAGACTACCGCTTCCCCATGGACCACCACATCCCCGGGCTTCACTCTGAGCTTCGAGACGCAAATGGAATATCTCACAGTCTCCGCATTAACCTGTGCGGGGGGTGGAAAATGTCATTTCATTACCTGCATCCGTTTTTGGCCTCTGGTCTGCTCCCACAAGCATAGAATCGCTACCGGACAAGACCTTCAAAAGATTACCATATTTTTCGCACCATAAGACGCACTC